>JASCZW010001698.1:0-72737 GCA_034211315.2 Aedes japonicus | reverse complement strand
ATTAGGGTTAAGAAAGTGCATAGATTGGAACAGGAGTCGATCATACAGTGGGGGAAATTAGTTCAAACGTATCGTCATATTTTTTTTTATAAAATAATAAATCAGGACATAGAAAATAATTAAAAGCTTCTACAAAGTTTCCCAGTAGGCCGTGTGTCGTATTTTGACATTATCATATTAGTTCTAGATATTGCCGCAGAGATGGCGTTGCAGTCTTATTTTGCAAAATGAAGCTCTAGAGAGTTGTCGTCTTCGGCAAAATGTCTCAGTATGTCATTTTTCACCTTTTGACATCATCATATTACATTACTAATCATGTTTACATTGCGTACAGTGCCCCAAATTAAATTATAATGTTTTGCAAATGGAAATATCTTCTGAACATCATGGGATCCCAGTAGTGAACAGAAATTGAGAACAATTTCTGCTAGAAGATGTGTAGAGAAAGCATCGATTGGTCCGATAGCGTTCAGCAGGTTATGAAATTGAATACAAGTAGTGGTTAACATCCATACCTATCACGCCAAAGTCACGAGTTCGAACCTCACCCCGAACAAGTTACGAAAATACCCAAAAGTATTTGCGTGACTACGACGGGAGATTAACCAGCTCAAGGTTGAAAGTCTCGATAATAAAGAAAAAAACGTATGAAATTGAGCGTAGGGCTTTTGTTAGAAATATTACATCGCTAGAACCATTCTGTGCCATTCGCGGTATGTGAGCACGATCAAGCGCGCACATTTTTACCAATCAAGGTAACGTATCCGTCCCTGCCCGGATAAAAATAACCATTCATTTACAACACAATAATACAAAATAACATTAAAATCTATTTCCGACCATGAAACTTATTTTTCATGAATCAGATAAACGAAAAATGCATATTGTCATTACAATGGATTTACAATTCACTCTATATGCTAGGATTTTCAACAATTGAGAAACAATACAATTAATATTAATACTAATTAAGATACATAACAACCCCCCTTTTCTATTGACAACGCCTCAATTTACATTAGATTCTATTGTGGTAACAATAACTCCTATGGTCATCTTATCGTTGTGAACTATACAATTTATTGTACATTCTATAGATTCTATTGTATGGTTACAATACATTCAATTGTAAATCTATGAGAATTTTTTATTCGGGTGCCTTGACCTATCCCGCATGGAGATGTGTGGCAAAAGTGTGTGTGCTTTTGCTTCGAAATACTGCTTAACAAAAGCCCTTTGCTCAATTTAAAACTACTTCTAAGGGGTGTTTCGTTCAAAATTTGGTCAACTTAAACTTGATGCATTTCCTCTCATCGTGCATTAAAATAAAATTGCACACCCCTCATTTTAAAAATGTGTGCGTGTAGCATCATGCTTCTATTTTGATTTTGAGATTAGCGCTTCAGTTAACAAAATGTCGTGGAAGGAAGAGAAGCAACGCATCAAAATTTTGCACGTGCATGGCGAAAATCTAAGCTACTCTCACGCCAAGTTGGCGAAATTGTTGAATGTGGCTAAATCAACTGTAACCAACGTATTTAAAGTGTTCGGTGAACGTTTGTCGACAGCCAGGAAAGCTGGACCGGGGAAAATCGAAAGCCGGAGGCCACAGCGACAACAAAAAGAGTTGCCCGCTGTTTAGAGAGGAACTCCAACCTCTCTACCTAGATAGATAGATAGTGGATAGGCCTAAAAAACGAGCTGGACTGTCGACTTCAAGTAACTCCAAATTGCGACGATAAACAAAATACGTCAGCCAAAGCTCGATGCCGACGATGCTGACTAAGTATGATTGCGTGGTACAGAACGATGAAACTTACATCAAGGCAGACTTTGAACAGCTCCCTGGATAGGAATTTTATACGGCAACCGGACGGGGAACGGTGGCAGATGTTTTCAAGCACATCAAACTGTCATATTTTGCGAAGAAATATCTGGTGTGGCAGGCCATCTGTACCTGTGGTCAACCAGGAAATGTATCTGAGCGAGTGCCTACAAAATCGTCTACTGCCTTTCCTAAAGCGACACAATTGTTTCGTTCTATTTTGGCCGGATTTGGCATCTTGCCATTACCGAAAAAAGGCCATGGAGTGGCATCATGCCATTACGGAAAAAAGCCAACAACGTTCAAGTGGTGCCCAAGTACAAGAACCACCCCAAAGCACCAGAGCTCCAATCGAACAATATTGGGCCATTGTCAAGCGGAACGTTAAGAAGACTCAAAAAACTGTTGTGAGCGAGAAACAGTTCAAGGCACACTGTCGTTCTGCGGCGAATAAAGTGAACAAGGAGACAAAATTTTATGGCAGATGTTAAACGAAATACCCGGCAATTCGCGTTCGGTAAAAAAGGAAGCTTAGCTGAATATTGGTCCAGAATTCTGTATAAACTGAACTGAAAAAGAAAAAATAATTTGACTTATTAATAAACATTTTGATCGACTCACATACTTTACTGTTTGACCAAATTTTGATCGGAACACCCTTTATTGAACTTTATAACCTACCGAACGCTATCGGACATATCGATACTTCCTCTTCACGCCTTTGGTTCTAGCAGAAATTGCTTTTCACTACTGGGATCCCATGATGTTGGGAAGATATTTCCAATTTCAAAACATTATAGCACCTTATTAGTTCATGATTTTACCGCACAGATGGCGATGCAGTCTATCTCACTTTAAATCTAGTGATGATAGAAAGAGGCAAGTGACAAATGGTAAGGAAGGGGATGGACCTGGGATTGAAGTACCAACCATCTGCTTAGTAAGCAGAGCGTTTTTTTCCTTTTTTAATTTTCTATTCATAAACCCATAAACTGTACTCGTTGACTGAATTTCATGAGAACTAAGACCCTTTGGCCCAAACATTAACGATAATAAAAAAAAATCCCATTTTATAATTGCATTTTAGATACTGATGAACTTTGCGCTGAATAAGGCAGCTCTCTAAAGCTTTATTTGGCAAAGATAGAATGCAGCGCCATCTCTGCAGCAAGATCTGGAACCATAGAGAACAGACATCTAACTCGAATTTTCAAAGTAATTAAAAAATTTAACGTTCACATCAGAAAAACAACACAAGCACCAACATCATGGTGGCGCTGCTACTGCAAAATTCCGTTTTTGGCAACAAATATATTTTGGAAATCCATTCAACGCTCAATGCAATTTAAAATACCACTAGAATATTATTTAAGGATCCTTCCAACATGGTTCTTCAAGAAAAATTACCTAAATAGAACTAAAATAACTCTGATACACAGCTTCTTTACAACGATCTTGAAGCATTTTCTTCTTAAATTCCTCTTACTCCTCTGAAAGGTTTTATTTCGACTTTATGAACTCGTAAAATACTGTTTTGAAATGCAGTCTTAGGGTTCACTCATATTATCTTATTATAGTCAACTGATAAAGCACTTTAAAGCCATTTTACCTCCAGTAAATGCATTAAACGGCAAATTGGCGTTGAGGGAAGTTACCAAATGACCCAATAGTTTTAGAGTATCCATTGCGAAGATAAATTAGCTGTCTGGAAAAACTGTGATTTCTTTCAATCCGTATTGAAATATAGGAAATCATTGAAATATGGAAACATAAATACACTAAGTATTAAATGTAAAGCAAGGAACTGTAGATCGGAGATCAATTATGGAATTAGTTTAGATAACCTGATTGACTTCCATCAATTTTCTGGAAATTCATGATTAATTTATCGAATATATTTGTTTCAATTTTGTTTTTGTTTTTGTTGTTGTCAACGCGCATAATTTCCGAGGTGCATTAATTTTCAGCTTTTATCGTGTCAATATTCACCATAAAATTAAATACGCATAGGATTTGGAGCATGATACGCGGTAAAAGACTCAATTTGTTTTGGATATTTCGCTTTCAAACTAAATTTCCAGCAACACTAGAAGGTTTTTCTTAGATATTATTCACTGTTATATGAATCAGAAGAGCAGAGAATCAAACAAAGCACAACAACAAAATCCAACCACGATATCACAGTGAAATTTGACAGCTGTGGCCATTTGGCGGCATGCTGATTTTGATGGCAGCCAACAGGTTTTATGAAGGTTCTCAAGTAGTCATAACATCTTTCACTAGAACATTTTTAAAATTTTATGGTCTTATAAGGGTTTTATTAACTTGTTTTCACAACCGTCTATAGAGTTGTCTACTTTGCACAAATTTCGGCTTTAAAGATGCATAGAGGAGATTTTGGTGAACAGCACAGTTTTGGATGTAGTCTTATCAACAAAGCCGGGAGGAGTGCTATACGGCTGGAATAAAACTTAAATTATTACTAGAGTATAACTTCATCTAGTCTAATTAGACTGCAGCACCATATCTGCCCCAAGATCTGGAATTTATATAATAATGACAAAAGACGACAAATTACATACAAGACGACACTCTCTTTGTAGCTTCATTTGACAAAGATTGACTGCAGTGCAATGTCTGCGGCAAGATCTGAAACTAAAAACACGACACATGACATATTGAGAAACTTTGCCCAAGACGGCATCTCTCTAGAGCTTCATTTAGCAAAGATAGACTGCAGCGCCATCTTTGAAGCAAGGTGTGTAACAAAATATGATAATCTCAAAATACGACAAATATCATACTGAGAAACTTGGCTCAAGACGACAACTCGCTAGAGACTCATTTAGCAAAGATAGACTGCAGCGCGCAACTACGCGAGCAACACACTTGTTTCAAACGAGTCAATGTTACTTCAATGTGACTCAATTAAGTTACCATCGAGTTGCTGTAACTGATTATGACAGCTATGCATTTTACATTCTCAATAACTTTACCGAGGACGGCAACACTCTAAAGCTTCATTTGACTAAGATAGCCTGCAGCACGATTTGGAACTAATGTGATAATAATAAAAGACGATTCGTTACGCACTGAGAAACTTTGCTGAAGATGCCAATTCTCTACAATAAGACTGGAATGTTGGTATGCATTTCTGTTAATAGCATGGTTTGAATTTAATGTCATTCACATCAACGAAAAAATACAAAATTGCAAAAAAGCGAGGAAATACGTAGAACGAATTTAATTGGAAAACAAGAAGAATTTAAACAAACACTTAACTTGATCAACTTGATCATTAATAAATAAAAAAATAAATAAATGAGAAACTTTTTTTCAAATTATCACTAGTAAACGCGAGCAAATATCGTTAAATTCCACTGTAGAAATCTTATCCTTTGTCAGATAGGCCTATTTTGTCTGCGATTTACAGAGTTGCAGAAAAAGTCTGTCTTCTTTTTCAGCTTATACTGCACTTTACGGTCGCATAGCACAGCCGGGTGCCATAAGGGCCTAGTGGACAAACGAAAACGATGTCTTCTTCCGTAAATTTCTCGTAATACAAAATCTACCCCAGGAAGGTTCCAATTCTCTTGAATAGAAGGACTTTTGATCTTCGAAATGGCTGTGGTATATTATGATGCAAGTTTCCAAGGTCGACAAATTCAACAAGAAGCAATTCAGCGCTAACATTAGATTAGGGCGAATCTGCTTTTCTAAACAATGGCTTTCGTAGTTTTTTTTTTGCTCTTGAACAAAAGGTCACGAATAAAGATTAAGCACTCTTTAAGGAAGATGAGCTGTATCCCTATCCGCTGATATATTCAATTTGAAGGAATTGAATTCAACTTCCGCTAAATGAGCAGACAAAGTGTTTGTTTACAAAAGCAGATTCGCACTAATCAAATGAATTGTTTACGTTTGTCAGCCCTTATGAAAATGGTCAGATGTCGAAAATTGGAATACACGCTATTTCTAAACAACCCAAATTTGAGTACGATGGACAAGTACAAGTGGGTTTACAAGCTGAAGACGAACTCGGACGATCCTGTGGAGCGGTACAAAGCAAGGTACAAGGGCTTCTCCCAGGTACATTGTATCGATTACACCGAAACGTACGCCCCTGTTGTTCGGTATGCCATCATCTGATGTCGACGGTCTCAAGATCCAGCAGCTGGACACGGTGTCGGCGTTCCTGTAGCTTTAAGAAGAGGAAATCTATATGGAACAGCTGGACGGATTGGTAGACCCAGCCACATCCACGAAAGTCTGCCGCTTAAAGAAAGTACTCTATGGGTTCAAGCAAGCCAGTAGGGTGTGAAACCAGAAGATGGATGCTGAGCTGAAGCACATTGGTTTGAAGCAGTCCGCTTACGATCGGTGTGTGTACTTCTAGATTGAAGCTGGCATGGTTTTGATAGTGGCTGTATACGTGGACGATATGCTAGTGTTCTCAAACAACCAGCGATGGGTGGATTGTTTGAAGAAACAGCTGATGACGAAATTCCGGATAAAGGACTTTGGTTTGGCCAGCAAAATCCTTGGGATGCGTGTGACGAAAGATGGTAGATCAGGAGAGATACGTCGACTGTCTGCTGAATCCGAACCAGAAGCTAGCCAAGGAGATGTGCCCAAGTACCGAAGAGGATCGGAAACAGATGGAGAACGTCCCATTCCGAGAGCTTGTGGGAAATCTGCAGTATCTGGCGCAATCAACACGGCCGGACAGGGAAGGCGCATTGGATCGAGGATTCTGCGATATTTCAATAGAACCAAGTCGATGAAAATGGCATACTCGAAGGAGTCCAATGAAGGAGTCGTTGGCTACAGTAACGTGGATTGGGCGAATCATTCTGAAACACGTCGTTCTATCCTCGGCTATATCTTCAAGCAGGCAGGTGGTGCCATTTCGTAAAGTTGCCGTAAACAGGCTACAGTTGCTTTGTCAACAATGGAGACAGAATAAGGTTGTAAGGAATCAAATTGCACCACTTTTAAATGGTTGTAACTTTTCACCCATTGGGTATTTTCTATTGAAATTTTGGGTGGAATTAGTTCAATGTGTATTTGCTAAGGTTGTGTGAGTCAAGCAGATGTGCAATCGTTGCGAAGATGGAGTCGGAAGAACAGCAGCGGGGCAAAACATTTTTGCATACGTGCCTCGAAAATCCGAATCCTTCTCATCGTGCCATCAGCAGGAAGCTGGGAATGGTATATTCTACGGTGTCTTGTCATTTGAATCGGTATCACGAAAGTTTGACCATCGATCGGAAAGAATAAAGTGGCAAAAATGGATCTCCGTATAGTGTTAAGGATCACAAGCGAATAGTTCTAGCTTTCAAGAGGAATCCCAACAGTTCAGTTCGAGATGTGGCGAAGAAACTGAATCTAACCAAAACATTCGTGCAAGATGCGAAAAAACGTGAAGGACTTCACACGTACAAAGTCCAAAAGGCGCCTAATCGCGATGAACGGCAGAATACGGTAGGTAAAACACGTGCACGGAAGCTCTACATCCAGATGTTGACGAAACCACATTGCCTCGTTATGGATGATGAGACGTATGTAAAAGCAGACTTTCGGCAGTTTCCGGGGCTCCTGTTTTTTACTGCTTATCATAAATTCGACGTCCCTATGGACGTTAGAAAGCAGAAGATGTCAAAGTTTGCCAAAAAAAATATATTATATTGTCAAGCAAATTGCCTGCGCGAATAGCGATAGCACCCCATTCTAGGTGCACAACTGGTCCTACGCTCAATGGGCCGGATTAGCCTACGTGCCATTGCCTCGTAAAAGCGTCTACTTCGCGTGGTTCTGAGGTCACAAGATGGTTCTACGATTTTCTGATTGAGATGCCGAAGCATCTCAACCCCCGAACGCATCCGGAACTGCGGCCAATTGAAAAGTAGTAGGCCATCATGAAGCAGGCACTTTGGAAGTAACCTAAGGAAGTGAAATCGGAGGAAGATATGAAGAAAAAATGGATTGCCATGCAAACAAAAGTTGGTCCAAATGTTTTACAGGACCTTATGAGTAGTGTAAAGAAGAAGGTTCGTGCATTTGGATATGGAATTGAAATTGAATAAAACGAACATGGAAAATATTTATAACATGTTTTATTTTACTCCCTGAAAGGTTGAAGATGATTGGTTAAACGCGAGAATTTTGCCGAATATTTGTGTGTGTCGAAATTTGATTCCGTACACCCTTTATCAATTTTCAAAGAGTTTTAATGTTCCATAAAATTCCCTACAATGATTATCATTCAACAGCTAGTCGCACTCCAGGCCACCTCCCTGGCCTTGTTACGCCACCGAGGCCCGGCTTCAATTTATGTCAATGTTCATTGTTGTTATTAGCGAAGAAAATGAACTCACTGCCAATGCCATCCTTCCGCCAACGCTCCCCACGGAAATATCCCATCAGAACAACCACCTCCTCTAACCACCCATTCATTGCACCGACCTTAGTTTAACTCAACCTCCGATTAACCAACCCCGCAGAAAACAACAAGGGCTCGGTCGGATTATAATTTACCATTTTAGCCGCCGCCTTGGAAGATGTGACGTTTAGATGCGAGTGGCGTGAAAGGCGTCGAATGAAAATCTTTATTCATAAGTTGGGTGGCTGATGAATCTGCTTGTCGTCATCGTTGTCGTCATTGTTCTTCTAGACACCCATCTATGGCATGAATCAGATTTGTTACCCATTATGTGTATGTGATGGTGTTGAATAGTTTTCTCTTTTTCCATCAGCAGCATCAGCAGCATCCGTCCGTCCAAGTTCGGGACAAAAACATGCCGGCTCTTGCCATCACAAAGAGCGCCACCAGACCGTATCTTTGCATTAGTGTTGCAATCGGCAAAAATTGAAGGCCGCGTGCCAACAGGCAGCAACAAAGCTGGCGACTGTACAAAATCACTTTCCAAAAAACAAATACAAAAACTGAAATCAAGCATCCAGCTCGGGCAGACAGAGAGCGAATGAAACTACAAAATCTATTGAGAAAATTGGATTCTGTCACATGAACAGAATTGCTGCCATTTGCTGGCGTAAAAAGCGCGCGTAAAACTAGTGCCAACCTCCGAACTCGGCGGGGCAGCTGCTGTCGAGCGCCACGGAAAAGGGAATTAATTGGATAAGTTCGAAAGTTTTGGAGTCTGGATTCGGCTTACAAGTGGGTTATCGCCATGAAAATGTTCCACCCGGGGAAAGTTTTTGATTTAAACAATACAACAGCGAGTGCAATTGGTTTGTGGCAAATGCAATAGTTTTTCTCGCTGATGTGCTCTTCGTGTAATGTTTATGGTCGAATAGCGAAAAAGAAGAACTTTGGATCCATGAACAGCGTGCTGTCAATTGATCGTTGTTTAGCATGTCTCTGTGGAGTTTGACTCTCAACTTCCGAATGCTGGAGAAACGACGGTTTCAAAAATGTTAGGATCAGCTTCATCTTCAGATTAATTTGTCGTAAAAGTAAACTACAAGGGAAAGCGCAGTGGGGAGTACGCAAAGGTGACGTATGACTACGTAGCAATGTCTAATGAATGTTAAAATAGTTTTCTTTTTCAATATTTCGAGACGGTCATCATTTGTAAAATTTCTGTTTGGTATTCAGCGCTTGCCACAAGCTTGTACTTCAGAATAATATAGAGACCGTTTAAATTCCGAGCTGTGCTTAAAATTGTACATAAGATTTACGATTTAAGATTTAGGTACAACATATTTAAGACAGACCAATTGACAAGAAATTTTCAGAAAAATTCCTATCAAACAAACTCTTTAGCTGGAAACATCAAATTGGTCGTGCTAAAAATGACGAATTTTCATGATCCATGTTTGACAGATCTTCTTTGGACCTGTCGTAGGAGCCATTCACAACTTTATTAATATCGTGCGACAATTCATTATCCATATTTGCCTATTGATTTTACTTCAGATGAGAGCTCAGAAGTTCACATGTAGTGGAAATTTAGTATCGCGGAACTTTTTTGGTGAATAACAAGACACTTTACGTACAGGCAGAACTTAATTTTCTTTCAATTGTCATTAACATCTAAAGCAACTTGAAAGTTCAAGAAAAGTTTCTTGTAGCTATTCAACTGAACCTTCAAGTGCAAATATTTTGACGTTGGACTACGTCTTTGTTTTCTCTACTGGGATACAATTTAAAAATAAATCGCACAGCAACCGTCACAAAAAGTGGTCAGTAATGCAGTAAATATTTTCAAACGTAAAAATCCATGAAAAATAATCTTGGGATGGACTCGATCATCCAAACTGTCCTGACTTTCAAGACAATAGATTTAAAGTTGTGACAGTAATTTTTAGGCAATACAAAGTTAAAATAAATATTTAAACATATTCAATTAATATTTATAAAGGCCAAGACACATTATACAGTAATATCATAGACTAACTCTAAGACCAGTAGGTCCCATACAAAAACGATTTTTTTCTTGGCTCAGTCAGTACTAGAACATCGTCCCAAGCTCGGTCCCAAGCTCAATAATGCACCCCTTATAATGAACTCACATGAACACACTCTCAAATACTCTGTCAAAATAACACAGCAAATCAAAACAAAGGCGCAAATATGTATAACAAGGTGCTGGCTTCAAGGTGTAATTCGGACCAAGGGGTTCTACAACAGTGAACCAATTTCAAATCGCTAGTTGCATATTGATTGTTGGTAATATGACATGTAATAAGTCATCCAAACTATCCTCGAGATCAGAGCATATGACCTGCAGTAACAACAGCTTTCTGGACTATGCAAAGCTACGATGTTAATTCAAACATATTAGTTGAATATTTTGGAAGAACAACAGACATTATGAGATAATCTTCGGATGTTCTAGGTATGTATTTGACTAAATTAAGCGAGTCTACTGAGAGGTCAACAAAAATAATGAGTATCTTGTGATGTTCAAAGTCACCAAAACTGCTCTTGAGTTCAGAAGGTGGGATCTATAGTCGTAACATTAGCTTTATAACTTATGAATGGTGAGGATATGCATTCAAACACATTTAGTGAATCTTCTGTAAGGTTACCAGTCATTATCCGGTTATCTTGGGATGTTCAATTTTATAAAAACTGACTTGATTTCAGAACTTAGGATGTATAGTAGTAATCGTAGCCTTTTCGGTTATACAAAGCTACGATAAATATTCAAACACATTCAATGAATATTCTGAAACATCCACAGACATAATTGGATAACCAAGTCATTCAAACTGTCTTTCAAAACTTAAGGTCTACAATTGTAACAGTAGCTTAATGAGCTATGCAAAGTTAAGTAAGTTAGTTTGGCATATAAAATCCCAAGATTATCTCATCATGTCTGACACTAATTGGATATATTTGAATACACATCATAACATTGTGTAGCAGATAAAGTTACTGTTACAGCTGATTTTAAGTTCTGAACTCCAGGACAGCTTGGACGACCTAGAACTTCTCAAAAAATATTCCCTTCTCAAAGCTATTGAGAACCAAATCATTCAGTTCAACAGATAAATAAAAGAATATTGTATTTTACAAACTAAATGACTAACATTTAGTTGCGTATTCCTACGTCATCAGTTCAAACAACCCAATGGAGTTCCCTAGTAGCACACTTGTAACAAATCCGTTGGGGTGACTGTTTTGTGACTCTGTTGGCCACAACCAAGTTGATGCAACCAGTTTTGTTCATTGAGTGCTGCTTGGGTTGTAGCTTGTAGTTTTAAGTAAGCCGAATAGAATTCTCATCATAATCCATAGATTTGCTGGTTAAGCCAGATTTGCTGGTCAAACACCCTTTTAGTACTCCAGGTCACTTGGGTGGTCATGCCTATGTTGTTAGTTAATGTATTTGCTACACAAATTAGCGATGATTATAGTGGCTGGCTTCTACCGCTCATCCCACTCCACCGCCTTACCAAATGATGACTGCCAACTAGATCAAACGATCGAACACAAGCACCTTGTGGTTGCGGCTGGCTACAAATTCACCACTGGCTTGGTTAACCGACTGCATAACCAACGGCTGCCTAGCCAAAGGCGAAAGAGGCATCAGCTACCTAGCCAATGGTTGCTCGCCAGGGCCCTGAAGAGTGCTTGTCGCCGTTGACAATTCAATACTGGCTTATTGCTGCTCTGCACAGCTTCATTACTGCAGAACGAATGAAGAAATCGGCGACTTATACAGAATTTACATTTTTAAAGAGTTTTAGCCCAATGGGCACTTCACTATATGTAATTTATGTGTTTTATATGATGTTTAGTGTGTTTAATGTTTTTAATTAATTTTCAGATCAGCCATTGGGGTTTTGTTAGTTAAAATTTAATAACCTACTTAACCTACAACTAAAGGGTGTACGGAATCAAATTGCGACACACACACAAATATTCGGCAAAATTCGCCCGTTCAACCAATCATCTTCAAACATTCAGGAGTAAAACAAAACATGTTATGAATATTTTCCCATGTTTGTTTTATTCAATTTCAATTCCATATCCAAATGCACGAACCTTCTTCTTTACACTACTCATAAGGTCCTGTACAACATGTGGACCAACTTTTTTTGCGTGGCAATCCATTTTTTTCTTCAAATCTTTCTCTGATTTCACATCCTTAAGATGCTTCTGAAGTGCCTGCTTCATGATGGCCTAGTACTTTTCAATTGGCCGCAGTTCCAGTGCGTTCGAGGAGTTGAGATGCTTCGGCACGAAATTAACCTCCTTAGTCTTGTACCACTCCAAAACCTCTTTCGAGAAATGGCATGAGGCTTAATCCGGCCAGAACATCGTAGGACCATCGTGTGACCTCAGAAGAGGAAGGAGGCGCTATTGGAGGCATTTCTTTAGGTACACCTGCCCATAGACCGTTCAAGTTGTCACGAATGGGGTGCTCCGCTTTCATATATTTTTTGGCAAACTTTGACATCTTCTGCCATCTAACGTCCTTAGGGACATCGAATTTATGATGAGCAGTGAAAAACTGGAAGCTGCCGGAAGTCTGCTTTTACATACGTCTCATCATCCATAACGAGGCAATGTGGGTTCGTCAACATCTGGATGTAGAGCTTCCGTACACGTGTTTTTCCTACCGTATTCTGCCGTTCATCGCGATTAGGCGCCTTTTGGACTTTGTACGTGTGAAGTCCTTCACATTTTTTCGCATCTTGCACGAATGTTTTGGTTAGATTCAGTTTCTTTGGGATTCCTCTTGAAAGCTTGAACTACCCGCTTGTGATTCTTAACACTATACGGAGATCCATTTTAGCCACTTTTTTCTTTCCGATCGATGGTCAAACGTTCGTGGTACCGATTCAAATCACAAGACACCGTAGAATATACCATTCCGAGCTTCCTGCTGATGGCACGATGAGAAGGATTTGTATTTTCGAGGCACGTGTGCAAAAATGTTTTGCCCCGCTGCTGTTCTTACGACTACATCTTCGCAATGATTGCACATCTGCTAGTGAAACTTACTCAGCGTAAACGAATACATACTACTGAACTAATTCCACCCAAAAAATTTCAATAGAAAATACCCAACGGGTGAAAAGTTACAGCCATTTAAAAGTGATGCAATTTGATTCCGTTCATCCTCTAGCTCTTCTGGATCAATAGTCTCATATGCTGCCTTGACGTTACGAGCATATCCAGATCCGCTCTAATACTTCCAGCATCCATAACTGCACTTATCGTAGTAGTTGGCATGACTTCTTCGTCTGCCATGCCGACGAAAACAATCATCCTGCTATCCTGATGTACCGCTTCTGCGACGCTCAGGTCTCATCATAGTGTTGCTTCCACCTATCAATAACCTCACGTTCATCTACCAAGTTACCTCCATCCTTATCCGTCGGATATATTTCGACTTGTGGTACAAAACCTTTTCATGATCCATTGAATTTATTGTACTGTTTATGGCTTCCTTAAGAACGATACAGCTGCTCTATTTCGTCACATTCCCAACTTATCCACGCGGCGCTTCTTATCTCAGAAAGAATCATCGCCCGCGCTTCACTTTTCTCGTCTAGAACTGTCTGATCAATCATTCCGGGAGGTCTTTAAGAGGGGCTTCGAACAGCTCTTCGTCATCCAGCTTCTAGGCTTTGGGTGTATTGCAAAGACTGGTGTGCGCTGAGCTCTCCTGTGACCGGGCTAAATTCCTACCCCTTGGCCAACTTAAGCATTGAGTATCTTGGGCGAGAAGAGATGATGAGCTTCGCTATGACAACTCTTCTCAACCGTTCTCTCTCTTCTCCACTGCCTATCGCAGCGGCTTGCCTGGTCGATAGTTTCGACTACCTAAGCACGTCGCAACCCAATCAAAATCCGAACTATCTTGACAGAGTGCTTGGTGTACTTTCCTTTTGAGAATGTTATTAACGTATCAACAGCGGTTGTCCATTTGCTGACGGTTGCTCTAAGCATCCTCCATTGGATATTTCTGTGCCTATTCCTCGCCTGCAAGCTACTGTTCCGACACTTATGAACTACCGTCGACTTGATTTTGATTCCCTATCAGAATACCTATCCAATACGGTCTTGTCAAAATTGCTTAATATACAGGATGTTGAGAATATGACAGAGCGCTTCTGTGACATATTTTGCAGATGGCACAATGAAAACCTCCCTTAGGTTCAGTCACCTGTTATGCCACCATGGAGCAATTCAGAACTGCTTAGGCTGAAACAAGAGCGAAATGCTAAACAGAGGTGGTTTCCGTCACTAACCAATAGAATTTCAAACTTGCAAGTGACGCATCCCGACTAGTGAATGCAAATCTGTATAAATCACATGTTATGCGTGTACAATTTGGCTTGCGTAGAGATCCAAAAATTTCTGGAATTTTGGGCATTCTAAGAGGAAAGGCTCTTCCATCCCGTCAAATGTATTTCTAGATGAATCAGAATGATCTTCAGCTGTAGCTGTTTGCCAAGCATTTTGCGTCTGTGTTCCCCGCAGGTCTCACATCTCAACAGGAAATTGAAGCAGCTGCTGCTAATCTACCTGTTAATGTAATTAACCTGGACCCCTTTTCCATCACTCCGGACATGATCATTGCTGCTTCTTGGAAACTTGTATTGTTGAGGATGATCGTTTCCAAGAATTTCCTGATCGTGTCTAGCAGGCATATAGGCCTATACGATGCTGGATCTCCCGGATGCTTTGCTGGCTTCGAAAGCAACACTAGTTTCTGTAAGTTCCACCAGTCTGGGAAATGGCCTTCCTCTAGACATTTCTACACCACATCCCTGAAAATGTCCGGGAACGCCTGAATCGCTGATTTCAAAGCCACGTTAGGGTTTGCTTCCGGTACGGAGTGCTTTTTTCACCTAAAGCCCTCTCGCCATTGCCACGAGCTCGTCTTTAGAGACTTGCGTGCCTTCAGCTTTACTTCTTTCTTCCTCACCGTACGGTGCGAGGGAGAAGTCTTTTCTGGACATAGCTCGACAGCCATCGTTGGGCCTTTGATATTTGCCATCACAATATGGCTTGCGTCGCCCCAGAGGTTGACATTTGCGGCACAGCTCCTTGTAGCAGTTTCACTTGCTCAATCTTATCTCCCGTTATAATTCGGCCCTGGCCGAAGCACCACTCTACGCACCTCTATGTCTGCTGTGCTTTTCGCTCACGTTTTCTGGATCTGAGAAAACTAGCGCGGAGGTTGTTAAGTTGCTCATTCCACCAATATGAGTTGTACCACATTCTCTTACTAACGTATTCATCAGCTCGTCTGCGTTCGTTGTCAAACCGAAGTGCTTCAACAAAGAGTTTCTTTTCGAAGGCCTTCGTCTTCCACTTCCGCTCGCCATTATTTTTCCTTTGTATTGCAAAAGGATTTCGCTGGCCGATGCTATCCCGGATCGCCAGATGGTCGCAATGGGTATACTTCTGTGCGGTGTTGATTTTCCAACGGTTTGCTTTTCAAAGTTTACACAGTGAGTTGGGGGGAAAATGTTCTTGTCTGGATGTCTGTTCTCTGTGCTATTAATCAGCAGCTCACGATGGTCCTCCTGCGAGATAGTGGGGTTAGTTGTAGGCCTTGCAAGCCGACAGCGATACAAGGCCCACAACCAACCCCATTGAATACAGCAACGAATAAAACACAAGTAAAAGATACGAACCGGAACAGTCGGCATGGACCTAGACTATGGTTAAAACTAACGACTGGCAATTAGGGACGTGGAACTGCCGATAACTTAATTTTCTTGGAAGTACTCGCGTGCTTTCCGTCGAATTGATTAACCGGAAGTTCAACATCGTAGTGCTGCAAGAAGTGTGCTGGAAAGGATCTACAATGCGTACGTGTTGGGATGTCCATACCACCTACCAGAGCTGCAGCAACAGACACGAGCTGGGAACAGCTTTTATCGTGATGGGTCAGATGCAAAAGCGAGTGATTTTGTGGTAGCCGAACAACCCAAGAATGTGCAGGTTGGGAATCAAAGACCAGTTCTTCGACATCAGCATCGTTAACGTGCATAGCCCTCACCTCGGAAGTACTGATGATGACAAAGAAGAATTTTATGCGCCGCTTGGGCATGAATACGACCGCTGCCCAATCTATCCATTGGCTTCATAGCCGCGTAGAATACAGTAAACCGAAAGGAACAATGAAAGATCGTGAACGAGAATGACTGTCCAGGAAAGCTGACCAGACTAATCAAGGCTACGGTGGAACCCAGTGCTGTGTGAGGATATTGTGTGGATTATCGGGTTCATTCGAATTCCGTAGGGGGCTTTGTCAAGATGATGGAATCTCATGCCTGCTGTCACGGAACGGAAGGGCAACTTAGAACGATTCAATGACACGAAAAGTGAAACACTTTGTTGTGTAATAAGTATCTCTATTTTATTCGTTTCCACTCATTCTATTTTAACAGTGTTGAAGAAACGTCAAATCAACTGCTATAAGTGGTATATTTGCTGCCATATGATCACCACAGTATGCTCTGGTTACTTGAAGAAAAAACAATAACACTTCATTTTGTGACTTTTCCATTCTCATCAAGAAATACTATTACTACTTACACCTTTAAATTGTTGGATGCATTGGACACATTGTTGGATGCTGATGTGCTGAATCAATTTGAAATAGCACAAGTTTCCCCCCGCATTATTCTCTGTTTTCCGTGCTTCTGTCCCGAAAAAATACTTCGAGAAAAGTCATAACAACAAAAATCAACGGCTCTAAATCACACAAGGTATAACCAAAACGCAGATGACGTCACTACAATAACCAGTTGGAAAAACATTTCGTGTGCAGTATAGAGAACGGTGAATTCATCTCAATAGATCTCTTTCTCTTGTTGTATAAAATCGCAATTCACAAAGTAGCAAAAGCTGCTAGTGTATTGAGGTATCTTTATTTCAATCTTATATTTAGCTATATTTCATTCTAGCTTGAACGTTTGTCTGTGCTTTTGAATTAATTTTTCAACCCTCTTTTTCATTTGTAGATCATTGATAATATCAAATCTACTCAAATTGCTGATCAAGAAAGTTAGAGTCAAATTCACAATCATGAATTTAAAACCCATTTTGAACAAAACTGTTACCTTTGCCGAACAGTTGGTTTTAATATCCGAAAACATAATTCTCATTTTGAAGGTCTGCCCGTTGCGTTTGCGTGTATTTGAGAGTTTTTGGGGGGTTTTTTTTACAGTTTTCCATCACGAAGATAACTTAGTACCAAGACACGACTGTTACTAGAAACTGGGAAGAACTGCAAATAGTAGACGAAACACGCATATATTTCAAAAAATAAGCAGTTTTAACGTAATTAAAGAGAAATAACTTAACACACTTAAAAGATTTTTATGAGGAGATTCCGTTGGAAGTTTTAGAAATGAAAAGAGGTATTTTTCCGATAGTGCTAATTAAACCATGCCAATGCTAAGAGACTACGCTAATGTTTTTTTTTAATTTATGTGGGCTTGTCTTATCATCATGGAGGTACTAAATTCCTTGAGTTCTGAGATTTTGGGTAAAGGTAGGTCATGTTCCAGATACCCACTTCGCATGCTCAGTTTCATTTACTCCCCTGCTGATAATAGGTTAATACAAACAACTTTTTGTTTGCCAATGCCGATATTTCTTCAAATATCTTCAAAGTTTTACACAACAAATGAAGAGAAAAATAGAGGGTTTGAGTTACTCAAAATTTAGAGTTATCAAATTTTTAGCACAACAAATTTTTTTGTGTGTTTCTTCCGTGCTAATTTTTTTCAATTATGTTATCAGTTTTTCTATGGAATTTGTTCGAGCTACAATTTTTTAATTAAGGTTAATGCTGAAATGCATACGTCGGTTTCAGAAATTGGGTTGATCAATCAATAAGCAAATGTCAGTTTTTATTTTCCATTAAATAAGATTTATTTTGTGGGCACAAAATCAGGTTAAGCGATCACATAGACGAATCATCACAATGTGCAAATAAAATAAAATAAGTTTATTAAATGACACTAAGAAGATTAAGTGACGGTTAACTCCCATACAGAGTCCCATAGAGGGAAGTATGAATTCTGTTTTGTTTTAAATGCAATCTCACTTGCACAAAATGTTTCCTGTGTATTAAAATTCATAAGAACTTGGAAATACGCAAGCTCCTTAGTAACATGCATGTTTCAAATTTCGGTCAAATAAAAAAGTCGAAATGTCAAATATTATCAGGACATTCTGACTGTTAATGTGCTAGATTGACACCACAAGTTGTCACTATTACAAACGTGGCAAGTTAATATCAAATTTCTTATTATTTTCAACCTTGGAAACATCTGTCAAAGTGATGGAATAAAACAGGGGTTTGTTAATTTAAAAGAAGTATTAAGGAATATAGACTTCTCCAAATGCTTAAGTGTGAGGTGATGGAGTGTTATACATATTGTAAGAAAAAATCGATGTACGTACTCTTCCAATTTTTTATTCATACAATAGAAAAGTCAGAGAAGCCTATATTAGATCAAATCATCAATAACATCTATTTATTTATATTTATATATTCGTTCTACGAGGAACAAACCTTCATGTAAGTACCTTGCTTCTTTATACCAGCAGGTCTAAAAATGTTGTCTAAGCTTCGAGCAGGTTAATTTATTTTCCGTGTAAAATGTGTGACCTCAACCGCAAGATGTCGCGACTAAGAGCCCTCAAACTTCATCATTATTTGTCATTTAAGATATACTTCCGTTCTGTGCTGCTGTTCAACATTGTCTTTGAAGGTGTTATGAGACGAACGGCTTTCAACATGCGGGGCACGATTTTCAACAGATCTAGTCAATAATTCACACCAACAAGCAACTGCGGTCCAACAAACAGTCAACCAGTCTACAAGCAACAAAAGGCTAACGACGTCTCTCCGCTGATACAAACGATATCCTTGGCCAGAGTGATGCAAATTGGAGTCATCTCGGCGATAAGACATACTGCCTCTGACGAAATAGTTCTGTAGGCGCTCGCGACACGCATGGCCATGAGCTGGAATGTATTGTTAAGCTTCCTTCTATTCCACTGCGTTTTCAAAGCTGCAGCCCAGGCTGGGATTCCATACCATTGAATATTCCACACTCCCCGAGCAGGAGACAACAACGTATGAAAACCTAATTTTGATCTTGATAACTGGCCTTGGTATTAAAGAGCTCAGATTATGAGGTAAAATACCTTAGCAAAATACCTAAGAATTGCAAGCAAAATATCTTTCGAATAACAAAACTTGTTATTCGGGATACCTGAGAATACCTTAGAGTTACAATCTTGGTATTGTCTTACCTCAATTTAGTATTCGTATATCATTGTGGAAACAATTTTATGGTATTATCCTCAGGTATTTTACCTCTTAATCTGAGCTCCCAAATACCAAGGCCAATTATCAAGTTATTTGGTCCTGCTCGGGTCACCAGAATACGACTCCTGCTGCTCCTAGGTCCACAATCATTCGGCATGATTCTTGATATCGCGTTGACCACCCTCACCACCTTGTCGCCGACGTAGTCTACATGGGCGTTAAAATTAAGACGGTCGTCGACCATCACTCCTAGATGCTCCAGTACTCGCTTTGACGAAATTGCATGCCCTCCTACGCTGATTGGGACGTGCTGAGCCGCCTTTCGGTTGCTGACCAGAACTACCTCCGTGTTATGATGGGTCAGCTCCAGTTTTTTCCGGTCATCCATGTCTCGATGATATCGCACTAATCCGCCGTTAGCATCTCTACCTCTACCAATGTCTTACCAGAATTCTGTTCTGGAAATAGCTCCCAAGTATCCTGCATAAATAGTCAGGACCTCGCATTCTGTTCAACGCTTTGGCGATGGCCTCCCAGCAACACAGAGAGAGAGAGAGAGAGAGAGAGAAAGAGAGAGAGAGAGAGAGAGAGAGAGAGAGAGAAAAGGGTGGTAGGGGTTCAAAATAATCGTCCTTCTCTGCATCCGCTACAACGATTTGCGCTGCTGATGCGTCAAACAGATTTTATTGAGCTCCCATTTTACACTGTGCAATGTTTTTTTTAAATCGGTACAAAAGCGCCGTCTATGTTTCAGGAACGCATTACGCAGAAGTTATGTTCTCGTTTATGTTAGGGTTTTTGGCTTTAGGGTATATTTCTAAAAGTTTGGGTGGTTTTAGTTCTGTTTATATTGTTAAAGGCGGACTTTCAGCAGATTCCAGGTCACCGGTTCTACACTGCAAGAGGATCTGGCCAACAAATGCATAGTTTGTAACGCGGTTTGTACGTGCGGGATGCGAAGGGCTCCATTCGTGACAATTTCGACAATGAATGCCAAATGTACGTAAAGGAATGTCTACAAAAACGTATCCTTCCTGTGCTGAAGTCACACAAAAGTCCACCAGTTTTTTAGCCCGACTTGGCGTCATGCCGCAACTCAAAACAGGAGCTGAAATACCTCTGGGGTAAAGTGTCAAAAATAAACACAAAAAAGGAGCTGGAATAGTATAAGTAAAATAAGCTCAACTACGTACCCAAGAAAAATCGAAAAATACTGGGCTATTAAGAAGCAGGAATTACGCCAACTTCCTATAACATCCCAAACATATCAATAATTGAAAACAGCATGGGTCAATCCATGGTCTTAAGAGAACAGTGGGGGCACTTGAATTTGGAGCGTACATCAGACTTAAGGCTGAAGCTGGTAGGATTGGGCTTGTGATTAATGCGTCGCAAACAAAACACATGAGGGGAAGAGGCTCACGAGAAGACAATATTAGCCTCCTACAACGAGTTCAGATCGACGGTGATGGAATCGAGGTAGTAGACGAATTCGTGTATCTGGGCTTATTGGTGGCCGCCGATAATGACACCAGCAGAGAGATACAAAGGCGCATTATGGTTGGTAATCGTGCCTACTTTGGTCTCCGATGGACGCTAAGATTGAACAAAGTTCGCCGAACTACAAAGTTGACCATCTGCAAGACATTAATTAGACCGGTAGTTCTCTACGGCCACGAAACATGGACATTGCTAGTGGAATACGGCTAGTGGTGTTGCGAACGATATACGGTGGAGTGTAGATGAAAGAAGGCATGTAGAGAAGGTAAATGAACCACGAATTGCATCAATTGCTGAGAGAACCTCCCATCGTACACAACGCTAAAATCGGTCGACTATGATAGGCTGGGCATGTTTTAAGAATGTCGGACGACTGCTCAGTTAAAATTATTCTCGAAAACGAACCGACGGATAGAAGAAGAAGATGCGCCCAACAAGCAAGGTGGATCGATCAAGTAGAAGGCAACCTGAGGACCCTACGCAGACCGCGACCACACCGACCTTGATCTGATTGGTAAGGGAAGTAAGGTGACGATTCGAATGAACTCACTGTTATTATGGTTGCCAAGACACCATCACGCCACCGATAAAAGTGACGCAAGCCGTGGATTTTTGTGAGAGCTACTACGATTTTCACTTCACTATCATTTTTTCCTCACGGAGTTCATTTTGATACCACGGTGATACCAGTAATAGCATACAAAAAAGTGAGGTGATGTGTAAGTGAAGTGAAAGTGAAGGTGACAACCGTAATAAGCCCCTAATACTTCGAAAATTTCAAGACAATCGGGTAAAATATGGATTCTTGGCAAATCGCTTTAGTATGTTGGACAAACTTTAATCCGATACGTTGCATGAAATTTTGATAGTTTCAACATATCAAACTGTCACTTATAATTTGTAGCATCAGCTTAACAGCGCTTTAAGCTTTTCTTGGCTCTCTTGAGTACACTGAACCACTGTTGCCACTCCTTGACTGTGAATACTTGTTTTTTGTAATAAATAATACTCTTTGATCTAGTTCTGCTCCAATGTTCATATTTTCCACACACATGGTCAAAGATTCACGGCCAAACTTGGGTGGGCCATTTCCCAAAACACACCCTGCATTAGCGATGGCAATCAAATCAAACTAAAGCCAAATCCAACGGAACCATCAACAGACCAATCCACTTACCAGTTTTAACTCTCAGGCTATCCGGAATGGGAATTGCCAACGTCGCCGGATTGAACGGTATGTGGTGAAGCTGCTGATGCTGGGGAGGTGGCGGCGTCGTCGAGGCCGAATACGAATAGGCCTGCTGCTGTGTTTGCGTCTGTGGCACTGGATTCTGCGTCGGCGGAGGCGGAGGCGGTATCAGCATCGGTGGTGGAATGTGTCCCAGATGCTGGTGATACTGCTGGACCTCCGAAAGCAGATCGTCCTGTTGACCTGCGGCACTGATCATTCTGGTCAGTGTTCACTTCTTTGCACTTGTATATACAATTCTTCTTCTCACTATTCCCCTACCCAACTACGAGTTTAACTTGGCCAATAATTTCACGTTGGTAACGACCGTAAATCGATTGATAATAAACAATCCGAGCAAGCCAGCCAGCCAGCCAGCCAACGCCAGCGGGTGGTTGATCCGGATAAACAACAACGACCGCGACGACGAGCACTACCCGATCGCGATCCGGCCAATCGATGGACTGACTGACCGACTATTTCTGGACTGGACCACTCTCACACCACTACTGCTATTCCTCGATCGTTGTCCAGAGCCAGACTGCTCCCGGCCAAATGGTGCAAATATTTTGACAACTCCTCCAATCCCATCCACGGTATGGGTAAAGCGTGACGAAGCACGATCGTTCCGATCTAGGTTTGTTTATGGCGAATCCTGCGAGGGATCGTGCGAAATTCAACTTTCAGCAGATGATCGTCATCGGCTTTGCGCGTAAATGACGAGGACTTTGGCAGTCGAGAACCGTTTTGAGCACGCGTCCGGTGGCAACTAAACGCGCCAGCAACCAAAGAGCCGTTGGATCTTCGCGTCCAGGGAGAACGAGAGCAGGGCAAGTAGTTTTTGGCCAGCTAGCGCAAATATAAACATCCGAGAAATGTGCGATTATGCCATGGTTGGTCGGTCGAAACGGAGTTTGAAATTCATATTCGAGAGCGAAGGGACAGTGCGGCGAGCATAACGCGGACGAGCTCATTCGTAAGCCGAATTTTGAGCCAACGCGAGGATCCGACTGTCAGACCGATTAATCCGATTTACCACCAGGTCGAACGGAAGCTGCACACTTTTCGCTCTTGGTTGGCTCTCCGCTCGCGCAACCTCGCTGCACCAAACACTCCGAAGCGTTCTCTTGCTGCCACGAATTCCAGTGGTTTTTCTGAATGAGTTAACCGCGAAACAGGCGGATTAATGTTAATCTAGTTCAAACAACACGCGGCTCGGAGATGTTTACGCGTTCTCGAAAATCTTCAATCAGAACGCATGTGGCAAATAGTCGTCCACCCACCGCCATTCCGCAGTCCGGCACGTCTGAGTAGTTCATTCCGAGCTCGTTAGGAAGATGGATGAAGCTGGCGAGCGGAGTGTGGGTCGGCCGCCGCCACCACCATCATCTCATTTCCATTAATTCTCTTGTTTTTCGATGTTTTCGAGGTTTCGACGAGGTGGATTAGCCACAGCTGTTTTGGCCCAACTTGAATAACTGCGGTGGCTGGCCGGTCACGTTCGATCAGGACGCCGGCTGCATGCGAGGGAGTCAGCTTTTTTGTTTGGACTCATCGATCGTTGTTGGGAGAAAATTGAGCTCGGATGTGGTATTTTGGATCGTGCCCCGCACTGTTGCTTACATTAGCGAGTAATTTCTACTAATCATGTGTTAATGTCGATTCATCCCGATGCTCAATGGCGACTGGAGTGAGTCAGGTTTTGGAGAGAGATACTTTCGGAGCTGGGTGGAAATTTATGATATTTACTTATGATTTGTATCAGAAGGGATGAGCCGTTACAGATTGTAATAGAAGTTAGGAGTTTCACGGGTTTAACTTACTCCAGAGAAGAAAAACTTCGAGGTGTTTATAGCTTTTCATGCTTAAAATGAAAATATTACTCAGTGATTTTTGAGAAATTTTCAAGCAATATTTATTTAGTTAAATCATTCGGTAATTATGGATGTTCATGCTTAGCCCGCAAACCTTTTGCACATGTTTAACCCTTATCCAACCGGGATGGACTTGAATTTTATTAAACAAATAATTGCATGGTTGTATCAGCAATGAAATTCTGATCAAGATGACTATTGCATATAATGGTTACAATTCCCATGAAAATTGCCGAATTCACCACGTTCATGGCAGTCTTGATTATAGTTATGGCTACAGGGTGTATTCTGACTTTATAGTAAATGTTGAATCAACTATATTTAATGGTCATTTTGACCATGATCATAGTCGGTTCAAAATTCCTATACAATAAGCCCCACATGTAAACATTACCGATATCATTTGAATGAGGGCACTGCAACACACTTCCAGATTTGGAAATGTTCAATTTCCAAACCAGGCAAGTATTTGGTATGATTTAAAAATAAGGTTATTGTTATATAGTTATATAGTAGTCAGATACATCTCACCCATGGCCGCTTCCTTATTTACACTCGCTTGTTCATTCGTAAACATGAAATTTCTCGACGTTGACTCGTAATTAGCTTCATGCACTCGTGACAAAATAAGCGCAAAAATTGACGTTGCCAAACCGCTTGTTAGATATGCAACCTACACAACTACGTGGTGAACGCATCTGAAATTATGTGGCAGCCTTTCACGAACGCATGCGCATTGTCTTCGTTTGCTGCTTCTGAAAAGCAAATGGCCGTTTTCTACATGCACTGGTCTTTTTTTCACTCTACACTGTCAATATCAAATCCCCGCTATGAGGCGACTCTATAACGAACTTCAAAACTGCAAATAATTATTATACCACCACTAATAAACTAAACTAAGCTGATGTAACTCTTCTTCCGGGTGTGGGGGCGAAGCACAAAAACCACAAAATGTGGAAATACTACTGACACTCACACATATCGGGAGGGATTCGATTGTATTCACTACGTCTTTCCCAAAGCACGCCTATATTTAATGATTTCACTGTTAGTTAGAGTTAAATTACGAATTATTGTTTGAGTTTTGTTCGCGAAAACGACGCAGCAAAAAAAAACCCGTCAGTTTAAAAGCACGGCT
Organism: Aedes japonicus; assembly: GCA_034211315.2. Lineage (NCBI taxonomy): Eukaryota > Metazoa > Arthropoda > Insecta > Diptera > Culicidae > Aedes > Aedes japonicus. Next base: position 47,386 of record JASCZW010001698.1, on the reverse strand, counting down.
TGCTGCGATTCTAGTCGGTTTAAAATCACTATACTACCAAAATTATTCTAACCCCTAATAACGGTGAAATTGACTCTCAAACTTTTCACTAGATATCTGAACTAATGGCTAGATTATTTAGAAATGGGGCGTGTATTTCTTAAACAAGTGTTCTAAACGAAAAACTTTCTAGGAATGAAACAAAGATAGTAGGTATTATTATTTCATTTCATAAAAACAATTGAAACAAACCATTGTTCTTTCGAAGAAATTTCCACATTTTTTTCAGTCATGGCAAAGTCATGGTTCTGCCTAGCGGATTCCACGAATTCTTCATCTGGCCAATGTCACTGTTGACTGCTCCCTTCATCTTCAGTTTCCGCATAATTATCGCCCAATACTTCTCTATTGGACAGAACTCAGGACAGTTTGGTGGATCCAGCGCTTTTGGAATAAACTGGAACCCATTATCGTTGTACCATTGCACAATGGTCCAGAATTTAGCTGAAAAATGCATTTTTAGCCTAAGTTTGAAGTTTTGAAGAAAAATTGTCTTCTATAAAGTTGTTAGAAAAAATTCTAACATCGAAGTTGCTTGAAATTATTTATTCTACAACTTTTTTGAATAAAGTGTGCCTTCAATTCTGCCAATAAAAAAAGATAGATTTTCGATTTATCTGAAAATAAGAATCACCATAGTTTTCATTCACACAACTTTGTCCAAGACAATTTTGCTCCAAAACATCAAATGTAGGCTGAAAATGCATCTTTCCAGCTAAATTCGCATTCTGGACCACTGTGCATTGTAGCACTTCCTTGTTGTCATGGCAGCTGGCTAGATCTGGCCAAAATGTTACTGAACCATCATGAGACTCAACGAAGGGTAAAATCCGATTGTTGAGTATCCGTCACAAAAACTCTAGTTTTGTTGCCACAGGAACTATTATGGGAACTTTTCCAAATCAAGATTTTTTTCGCGATCTTATCCGCAAAATAAACTTCAATCTGCCAGGAACCTTGCCGTGAGTAGGAGCCTTGTAGAACTTGAGCCCCGAGATTTATTTGAAATCTGCCTTAGCATATGTTTTATCGTCGATCAAGAGACATCCATTGAGTTTCGTCAGAACTTGGTCGTATAACTTACGGGCCCGAGTTCTGGCTTTTCTTGTTTGTACGTTGTCTAGATCGATGTTGAGAAACCATAGCACCGAGAACAGACATCCAGACTCGAACATAATTTTTCCAATTTTTACAGTTTACTAACCAACACCGATGGGGGGGTTTATTAATTATACTGGCAGCTGTGGGGTGGAAAATACTGGGTGTCTCCATAAGTGGACTGTATTTCAGATGGGTTTGGGTTTCTTTTCGTAGTTCCATTCAACCTTTTCTACACACCACATCACACATCCGCCCAGCTATCACACAGCACATAAATCATGTCCATTACACTCAACATTCTTATTCAATACACATTATTCGTCCGACGTACACCTTATTTATGTACAATATTTACAGAACGATACGACTATTACATCACACACAATTAACACAGAACTATTGTGTTTGTTCACAGTCTCTATTGTGGCTCTGCTCCCATCCATCCTTCTCGAGAGTCAGAGCCGACACGACTACTGCACAACAGATCATCGACCATCTAACGACCAAATGATTCCAAACTGTGACGTCACCTATAACGATCGCTGTCGCTATCGGTCGAAGTAGGGAGAATACCGTCTCGATTTGGTGGCATGATCGAACCTCTCATTCGGCAGTGGCGTAAAAAAGCAAAGCAAACCATTGGAAAATCAGCGCCGCCTAGTCTAGGTTTCACCAAACTAAAATTGACAGACAGTTAAATATCAAGGCGCGTAGGTGGCGCCATCAACATACGATTCACCAAAACTAACGGACACGAACAGTAAATTTAAAATACCAGTTACAGAAATTTACATACGGAAGGCACTTCAGCTTGGATGTCTGTTCTCTGTGACCATAGTTTCTTGAACGTTGAAGAATTTTTTCATCTCTTCTTGCAAGTAACTTACGTACCACGTATTTGCTTTCGTTTCAGCATTTTCTTTGCACTTTAGGATGGCGTCTTTAAACAGGATCCGATTATCCATTTCCTTCACCAAGATTCCGGTTTTTGCCTAATAGTCTGACATTTCAATTCCTTTAATTCCAACGTGACTTGGAATCCACTGGATTACTACCCGTTTTTTTACTACGCCAAAATGTGTTCAATCATCTCATCGCGATAGTGAGTAATTAATCCAATTTATAGTATTACACATGAAGACTTCGAGTCGGTGTATATAACCGCGTTACATAGTTCTGTCCATTCTATCACCTGTGTAGCTAGGTCAATTGCTTCAAATTCCGCAGTCAAGTTGACCATCTTATTCAGCCGCTGCCGCTGCGTCATTGCTCCGAAATCAGTGTATGCGACTTCCGACAAGCGCATTCAGCGATGTAGCCACTTTTCCCTCGGTCTTCCTCTTCAGCATCCTTTGGAGCTTGTTGTCGCTCAGGGTCGTCGGTCGTCAGGAACCGGGTTTTCTTTCGTTGCTCTGATTGTTGTCTAATAGTGCCAAGATGTTGTAGATGCCGAAACGTGCGTATCCGGCGTCCACAAAGTGCGGTACGATGTCCGTTTTCGACGCGGCGGGGTGCCGTTCTTTGAACGCGCACACTTATGAACACAATTGCTTCACTGTTTTTGCCACCACGGTTAGAGTTCAACTGATAGAGCTGTCAAATTTTGTCTGCTGACTCATGGGTAACTATGATTGATGCTGCATGAGTAGTTTTGTCAGTGCGGGGCAATTTGTGTCTAACACCCCGTTCGCACTACAATCTATATTACTTGATATTGAGTATCTTGATATCAAATGCCATGCACATTATTTCCAGTGAAAACTAGATGTATAGATGCTGGTATCAAGATAGTCTATATCACGTAATATAAGTTGTAGTGTGAACGGGGTGTAACACGTTCATGAGTGAGTATAGAGGAACGGTTATGTGTTTTTCAGGGAGCCGTGGAACGAGTCTAATTGAGAATCAATTGTGTAAAGCTTTTCCAAGTCTTGCAAACAAGCAATCTTATTTTTGATGACTGCATTTTGCTTTTTTAGCATTTTTCTATTATTTTTTATCAAATAAGGGGAGTCCCACATGATGTAAACCTTCTATCCATCAACTGAGAAATAGGGATTTTCAATTGTCGCTCCCAATTCCTTAGCCATTTTCAAGTTCGTCGCAAATTGATCCATTGCCAACACCACTGGTTGTAGTCCAACTTTTCTAATAGTACGTATTGAATTCTCAATAATTTGCTTCTGCTCTTCGCTGCTTCGAGTGTTGAACGTCAAAAAATACCCCAATCCCTGTAAGCGGCTCAAATGTGTGGCTATATCTAAAACATGGTTAATGCATGAATGACGTAACATTTGAGGGAGAACGAGGGTTTCTAAGTTGTTAATTACCATTTATTAGAATAGTGAAGTTTGATACGGCGGGGTCTCAAATTGATTGAAAATATGCCTCGTCATTTATGGATGATCCCTTACATGTTCGTACCTTTTTGAAGTTCCTGTTGACGCCTCAAATCATTACAATTATTGCTTCTGTAGATAACTTTCGGCGATTGTTCCTTTCAAACCTTTTGCCTGATCCAGAATCAGGAAAACCATAGAAGCGATCGTTTTTGGTGGTGTAGTTTAGGCTTGATTTTATTCGATTGCGAAGATACCTTTTTTTTTTTATTCGATTGCGAACTACCTGATCTGCATCGCTGAAATGTTTCGTCTTTTCTGTTACCCAATATGATTGATAGCAACATCTCTTCTCTTGCTTCTAGTTTCAGTTGCACGAAAAAGCTTCTAAAGATGTTTCACTTGGCTTCTCAGGTTTCGACATCTATCGTTCGTGGGACAAAGCTCAGCTTTATAGAGCACAGCAGGAGATTCGTCATAGTAGAAGCACAGTAGATTGAGCATGAAATCAGGTCCCGGTTGACTGGATAAGTCCAATAGTAACGTTATCGCTTAACGGTCGATATGCGAATTCTTCGTATTGCTTGATTTCCAAGGATTCTTCGAGGTGATCATTTTCACACATGGATGCCTCATCAAGAAATTCAATATCCATGTATTTGACTACAGTATTTTCTTCCGTTGGCTTTTCTTCATTCTTTACATAATTGTAGGAGTTGCTGTAGCTGTAATTCTCAACATTTTCTGGAAAAGTATTTTACTAATAATGTTCATCTTGGCCTTACCGGGTGTTCGGATAGGTGAAGGATCTTCCAGCAGCAGTTGATGTTTGCAGCTTAAAGCTAAAAAAGTTACTTTTATTAGATAACATTTCGAAAAGTCATGTGACATCAAATACATTTAGTCTTGCCTATACACCGAGTGTATTCCTCTGTAAATACGATGCAATCGAAAGCGTTCGATACTACCGCCTATGAATAGCATTAATCAATTATAAACGCTCGTGAATTGAATATTTATCCATACCTGACAGCATTAAACTTAAACACGATGGTACTGTACACCTGATCGCAAAGCACCGGTAATTCGAGCCTGATTTATAGAAATACTTGCATATTTAGTAACACATAACCTATAGGCAATAAAACCCTTAATTTTACCTGATTCCGAAAGAAGAAAGTTTAATCTTCTATATATCCGGTTTCCTACCGTGACAAACTACTAATCGGTACAAATCAACTCGCACTACACTAAAAATGTCGATAATTATCGAATAAATTAAAAGCACACCCTGGAGCAAACGTTTCTTTGTTATTCTTATGAAGAAGCCAAGTCATTGTCTCCATTGTGGTCATCCACACATCGAGTAGGATTCTGTACTCCTCGCTGACCATTCGTGACCGTGCTGCCAGAACACCGGGAACATTGATGGTAGGAATTTCACCTTTTCTGACCCTAAAAGAAGCATATTCATAAATTTCAATTGATCGATTATGTACTTAACTTAATCATACCCTCGGTCTGGTCTGTTTGGTTGCAGAAGTCTTTCTTCCGAAAAATGGTCAGAGCACATTTTCTTCTTCGATACTGCTTCTGGGCCAGACGTCTTGAACAAATTCCGCAGCTCCGTTGAACCACAAGGGATTTGTTTCCAATGTAAAATTTCTCTATTAGGTATATTGATTGAACTTACGTGCGCTCGCACTTTGGGAACTTATAGAATGATTTCTCGATTTTTTTTAATCATTTTGGGTACTCCATTTGCTGCCCATTTTGTTGTTTTTGTTTTGAGCAAAGCAGACAACTCCGTGATTGACACACGCAGAAAAAAAATTGGAGAAATTTCGACATACACTACACGGAAGAATCAAAGTACCCAAAATTAAGTTCATTTCACCCATTTCTGGAGTTCCGTGCGGGCAGGCAAATTTGAGTATATACCATGGTACTCAAATTTGAGTAACTGCATCCAAAGTTTATGGTGGGTAAATTTAACCTAATGTAATAATACTTATAAAAACCAAAAAATGAGCACTTTTTCGCACGGTTAGTAAGCAAATGTTATACAACATATAAAATAAAGTGCCTTTCTCGTGATGATAGAATCAAAACATAAATTTTCTTGATAATTTTATTGATAATTTTTTTCTTATACTTCCACGATCTTAACCAACAACGGCTTGTTCTGTACCGTTACATATTTATTGTTTTTCGGCATTTCAATCTGATATGTCAAGTATTAAAAATATGCAAACGACTCCCATTTTTACTCAAAAATGAGTTGTCAATGAAGTACTTACCCATTGAGTAATATTTACCTAATGAGCAGAATCAAATTTACCCATCTCTCCAGTTCAACAACAGTTACTCAATTTTAAATTTAAAAATACTCAATTTTAGGCACTTTGCTTCTTCCGTGTACGCTCTATATTACGTGATATCGCAAGATGATATCGATATCAAGTGGAGGTGTGCACATTATTACTTGATATAGTTTGACGTCTGTAAAAGTGACGGTGAAGAAAAATGAAAATTACTAGGTAAACTGATCTTCATTCCATTTTCTATACAAAAAGATCTGGTTTTGATGAACTACAACTACAACTGTAATTCGTTTTTATACGGTGGGTTTCATTGGGATCAGAACTTTATATATTTTTAATAAACAGAAGCTTCGTTCCCTGGTTTCTGCTTTTTCTTTCAGGAACAGTGCAACGTTGATAGCATCAAAACATTTGCTTGATTCTTTTCGATGTCAATTAGTCGATGAAAATCAAAACCAATATGGGTGAGGAAGAATTCTGATGAAGTTTGTCTTCTGATGTGATGTTTGGACTATCGTCACAGAGAACAGACATCCAGGCTCGAACATTTTTTCCCCAATTTACTGTTTAAATTTTCAAAAGCAAACCGTTGGAAAATCAGCGCCGCCTAGTCTAGGTTTCACCAAACTAAAATTGACATCCTATAAAATCTCAAGGCGCGCAGGTGGCGCCATCAACATACGAATCATCAAAACTTACGGAAACAGGCTGCAATTTTAAAATGGCAGTTACAGAAATTTACACAATGAAGGGTCTCTAGCTTGGATGTCTGTTCTCTGTGCTATCGTGCAATCATTTGATCGTTTCGTATTTTAGCTACACTCAAAAAACAATATATCTTATATTTAAGTGCAATCACCTATACGATTCATCAAACCGATTATTTGAAACAGTACCCCGAACTTCATTTTCGCTAGCGAAAAAAGTATCTGCAAAATCAACCAATGCATAATGAAAATTGTGTTTACATTTTTTGATCTGACATACAAATCCGTCGGGACTCTAACTGGGGGCAAAATTAGCAATAAGCGAATAATAATTTCGCTTTAGTTTGTTTCATTCGATAAACATGAATGAACCAAATGATTTTAAACTTCCTTTATTACATGACGGTTGAATTATTCAAATTTGAATATTGTGTTGTGTTTTGATTGAATCCAAAGGGGAAATTGCATTTGAGATTGAAAAACATCGCCCAGTTCTATCGCAGCTGAGATGTCAACCAATGCTTTTTAGAATTACATCAAGTAAACGAGACGATAATAGGAGCTATACCTATACTATTCTTAATATTGATTGACAGATCAAATGTATGGGATTTCTAGTAATATAGCACATGATATAGCCGCTATATCATGAATCGCACTATATCATGTTATACAGGCCATAGTGTGAACGTGGTTTTAAATAATTATCGAGGAATTACTTCGTTGAGCGGGATCTCGGAGCTATTTAAGTTAGTTGTCATGGAGCCTCTACTGTCTCATTGTAAGCAATATCTTAGTTGTGATCAAAACGTTTTCACTTCCGGTCGTTCCAACACTACTAAACTACTGTATATGACGGATAATATGGCTGAATGAGCTCAAACTGACATCATTTATACCGACTTGTCAGCAGAAGCATTCGACAAGCTTAACCACGCCATTGCGATTGCAAAACTAAAAAAAAAACTTGGGATCAGCGGCAACTTTCTACGTTGTTTTTGCTCATAAAGGGTGTCCACGATGAAATTGCCATACTATGAAATTGCTCTAACTTTTTAACCGTTGGGCAGAATTTAATGAAAATTTGGGTGGATTTAGTTCATAGTGCATTATTTACATCCTGCAAGTTTTAAAGTCCTGTGATCAAAACTCGCGGAAATGGAGTCGAAAGAACAGCTCGTGCGTGATAAAATCTTGCGCATTCATCACGAGAACAAGGATCTCTCGCATCGTTCCATCGCTAAAACGTTGGGAATCGCGAATTCCACGGTGTCGCGAGTGATTAAGCGGTTCGAGGAACGGTTGACCACCGATCGGAAGCCCAGAAGTGAAGGAAAAAGTATTCCGTACAACACCAAAAATCACAACCGCGTAGTTGGGGCCTTCAACCAAAATCCGAACGCCTCCATTTGGGATGTGGCTAAGAAGATGCACCTAAGCCGAAGTTTTGTCCAGAAGGCCAAAACTAAGGCTGGGCTTCAAACGGTTCAAGGTACAAAAGGCCCCTAATCGTGACGAGAAGCAGAACAAGTCCGCCAAAACCCGTGCCAGGAAGTTGTACCTCAACATGCTGATGAAAGTTGAATGCTGCATCATGGATGACGAAACATATGTGAAGGCCGACTTCAAACAGATCCCCGGCAACCTGTTTTTCACGGCCAAGGATAAGTTCAGCGTTCCGCAGCATGTCCGCACTCAGAAGATGTCCAAATTCCTGGTTTGGCAAGCCATCTGCACGTGCGGGAAGCGGAGTGCACCTTTCGTGACCCAGGACACGATGAACGGACAGGTGTACATAAAAGAGTGCCCCCAGAAGCGGCTGCTTCCTCTCCTGAAGGCCCACAACGTCCCAACAATCTTCTGGCCGGATTTGGCCTCATGCCACTACTCCAAGGACGTGCTGAAGTGGTATGCGGACAATAAGGTCAATTTCGTGCCGAAAATGTTCAACCCTCCCAACACTCCGGAGCTTCGCCCCATCGAGAAGTACTGGGCGATTATGAAGCAGCACAGTCGAGGAACTGAAGAAAGTATGGGTTTACATGAAAAAAAACTGTTGATTCACAGGTTGTGCAGAATCTTATGGCCGGAGTTAAGGCCAAGGTGCGGGCATTTGCGTATGGACTGTAAATAAAATACGAGTAAAATGGTAAAATGAAGTGTAATAGTTATTTCTCAATCCCTGAAAATTTGATGGTAATCGGATGAAAACTCGAATTTTGCGAATCAATTTTGTGTGTGGCAATTTCATCGTGGACACCCTTCATCTGACCGATCGCCAGTTGATGGTTACAATTGGTAACTGCCAGTCCGGAATTTATCCAGTCACGTCAGGGAAGCTGTGCACTCTGCCGCCATGAGGGAAAGCGCACGTCTTACCTCTTCCAAGTTATGGACACGAAACTCGATTTGTGTTTCTCGGATGATTCTGTTTATGTATGCACAAAGTAATATTATGTAGAAATTCACATGGATGTTTGCCAATATAAATGTAAAGATTATTTAAATTCATGCAATCTACAATAAGTTACTTTTTTTCCTGAGTGTAACCACGAGGCTTGATAGTTCAAAATCTGAAACCATCGCGGCGCCATCATCACCATACTTGCGTGCAAGAAACTCCATCAAGTCAGCGCTGCCAACCAAAGTGGCGCACATAAATACAAAATTCAGTTGCAAGAAGATTGCATTTTGTGATCTCAAATTTCTTAACAAGTTTTATCGTGTTTCTCAATCAAAATAATAGTTTTCGAATCGAAAACGTGAGTTCATTAAGGTAGTGCATAATTTCAAATCCAAAACAACTCTAACCAGCCTTGAATCCATCGATTACAACGAAATCATCCCGCAAGCACTTGGCCTTCGTCCCTAGTTGACCGTTTATTTTCGTATGCACAGTGAAGCGTGAAAATATTTGGATCGCCAGTGCACCGTGGAGAGTAATGGCTCCCGTTGTGGACAACAATCAGTTCGAGCTCCCGACGGCGCTGGAAACTCCTAGCAAGAAGAGAAAACGCAACGCCGACACCAATCCGTTCCTTTCGTTTTCGGATCAGACTTTCAGCATTCCATCGTCAACTCCCATTCATAACAAGCAAATCGATGGCAGTGCCTTCGAGAATCCGAGCTTCCGCTTTGGGTCCACCGGCAACGATAACGGAAGCAACAAAGAGAACTACAACATCTTTTCCGATTCGTGCATGGAGGTGAAATCGATTGCCGAGCTGGTCTCAGCCGTTGGAGAGAATCCATTCGAAGTGATCCGTAAGCAACCGAGCAAGAAAAAGAGGAAGATATCGGAAATTGAGGAGAGTTGTTTCGTCAATCCGGGTCTTAATCTGGATGCGGTGGATAAGCCGGCGGTTAATCCGTTCGAGGTAGTCAGGGCTGACGATTCCTCAAAGCAGGAAAACGAGTCGTGCTTTGTGAACGGTGGATTGAACATCAAGAGCAAGGAGTGCGGGGAAGTTGTTAATCCTTTTGAGATTAGTCGCCCGTCGGTGAAGGGAAATGAGAAGGGGGTAGAAGGGAAGGTTGATGAGCAAGCGGAACGTAAAGGGATTGAAAATCCTGCCTTGGAGTTACCGACTTACGCGCTGGCCGTTCCGTTTACTCCGTCGATCAATCACAGGATTAATTTTCAGGTAGGAGAAATACAATTTTTGCTTATTATTTATTGATGAAATTTTGTTATACTAGGAACTTCCTGCCAACGCTCTGACACCATGCCAAATGCTGGCAAAAAATTTGGTTTTCAGTCCAGAGCCCAACAAGGACAACTTGGTGACACCTAAAAAGACCATCACGGCTTCGAACCGTAAATCACTTTCGGTAATCGATGAAGAACCCTTGGATATTGGAGAAGAGTTGGATTGTTATCAGCTGGAACTGGAGAACAGTATCAATGAGGCGAAAGCTCGTAAACAGAAGAGTGTGGGTGATGGCGCTAGACCGAAGGCTCGTCGTAGTTTGATTGATGTAAAGCACATCAGCAACTTATCCATGAAATTGAAGCAATTGGAAGAATCGGAAGGAGAGGAGGAAGATGCTGATAGAAAAGTAGAGATTGCGCCAATTATCGAGCAGCCTCCAACACCTCCGACTCCTCAAGCTCAAATGACATTTACCGTTGTCAAAGAGACAACCACAACCATTCATGAAGAAATTCGCATCAACGTTAGCAACCCGGATGTCCAATTCGAAGAAGTCGATGATTTTGAAGATGAAGAACAGGACGTAGATCTATTCGCCAATCCTGCCCCCTTCCAGCGGGCTTATCGCAAAAAGGAAGATCCAAAGCAGGAGGACAACTTCAAACACCCATCCTTGCCGGATGTGGCATGTGCAACGAAGTCCCACAAAGTAAAAGACGTCATCCGCAGGAGCTTCCGGAAGCTGATGCACTCCAAGCAGCAGCAACATGATCAGATTCAGATAACCGATTTGGATGAAAAACCCAAATCAGAAGAGGGTCATCATGGATTCATGTCCACTATTCGTCACAGTTTTCGCCGAAAGGTTCATAAGATGAAGGAACCCCAAGCGAAGGATGAGGATGGAGAGGCTGAGAAGGCACTGGACATGTCGGTCATAGTGGAGGCACCAAGAGCGGTGTTCCGGCAACCCAGCGAAGATGAGTACAGGACGATTGCACCAAGTGGATCGATGGATAAGGTCGGATCGACCCTACGCAGCAGCTTGCGCCGATCAACGAAGGATATGAAGAAGCAAATGATGAAGAATGTGTTCAAGAAGCCGGGTGAGGAGAAGGAGTGAATTTTATCCAGAAAAGTGGATATTACTGGTGAGTTGTTTAAACACAAAACAATTTATGTTTAGGGTTTTTTTTGTTCAATTCAAAGATCCAAAGATGCACATTTTAAGCATACCAAATTTCAACCAATGATTTTTCTAATATTTATTTAACTTATTGGCGTTAAACCAATTTGAAATTTGTTCGTTTTACTTATATGTTAGTTGATACCTACAAGTAACCATAACATCGGAACGCTACACTCAAGAACCGATTTCGAATGCCTTATACCAAATCAGTTTTTTTTTACATTCCACGTACTTAATACCAAAATTCACAAAAAGTACAAATTGTTTTAAGCTATAAAATTTATTGAACTTCTACGCGAACGCATTTTCAACACTAGCAGCAATAATGTCATTCATCACATCTTAATCACCATTTAAGTTAATTATTTAGCTATAAGACTGCAGGTTTTGATGTTTAATAAATTTTGGAAAGCAAGACTAGGGTAAGTGATTTGAGAGAAAACTCCTTAGGTAAACCTGTTTAGTGAGAAATGGAATTATTCATAGTCTCTGAGCAACTTCATCTTCCACTCTGGACTATTACGAATGTTAAGCCACACCCGCATTAAGGGCGATAATATCTAATCCCGACACCTCATCCAGCGATTCAGCACTGGGCAAGGCCTTAAAGAAAACCTTGAACAGCCATTCAGTTTTGGTACAAGAAGTGGAAAATTTGTGGTCATTCTCAGTAAAATCCTCAAGAAGACTTTTGAATCCGTCCAAGGTTTCTGCCAGCAGATGGCATTCATTCAGGAGGTAAATTTTAGCCAAAAATTGTACACCATGAAGAAAAGTTATAAGTTTGATCCGAAGAGCATGGAAATCAGAAGTCCAGGGTGGCCACAGACTCGGGAAAATCGGGAAATGCGGGAAAAATGCGGGAACCCAAAATCATCGGGAGATATGCTGGAAAAAGGCGGGAATTTCAAAAGTCATCGGGAATTTTTGTCATATGGAAGGAACCATACTCACACCTTTTTCAAATGATTTGAGTAGCGTTTTCAAAACGTATCGCTTAGAGCATCTTCAGCGGTGGTCTATTTTAATATCTTTATATTTGATTTGCATCAGCAAACTTAAAAAAAAACAGATCAACTTTGCGTTCCCCACACCGGTGTAGTATTTCTTGTTGTTAAACCCACCAACACCTATCATCTTGTCAATCATACAATATCCAGAGATCAGAAGTTTTGTTTTTTTCAGAGACCGAGGATTTTTAGCAAACTTTTTACCATGGATTGGTTTGTGTGATGGTGAGTGTGTGAATGCATGCATCTCATTTAAACGATATTAGATAGTGCTGATAGTGATAGATATCGCCACGCCAACCTATGACAAGAAGCACTTTCTGCGACGTTTCAACATGCCAAGCGATATGATCCTAGACATGATGCGACAACTAGAGTCAACTGATGACTTTTTCCAGATGTTTCGATGCAGCTGAATATGTTGGCCGTAGTATTACATAGGTGCACTGCCGCCTAACGGATGTTGGCGTATGTCCTCAACTAGTTCTCTCGATGAAAACTTGACCCTGAGGATTTTTTGCAAATCTGTCCTTAAGACTAACGGCCGCAGTATTTGCGCCCACAATACCGGAAAAGGTTAAGAAACTAATGGACAAAAAGTATCTTCCAAAAGTTCGAAAAAAATCGTGTAAATTCAGTGCACTTAGAAACTCAGGGAACTTATCCGAAGCTCGGTATACTTTTTAGATTCGACTTAGACTTTCCCGAGGTTTAGCTATTCTCCCTGATGTCAAAGGAACATACCATAAAATCAGGGAACTTTCCAGAAATTAAGGGTTCTTCCTAGAAGTTCAGACAACTTTCCTGAAATTCAGATTGTTTCCTAGAAATTCAGGGAATTGTCCACAAATTCAAGGAGCTTACCACGAGTTCAGGGAAGTTTCCAATAGTAAAGGGTTCTTCACAGAAGTTCAGGTAACTATCCAGAAATTCAGGGGGCTTCCAGAAGTTTTGAAAACTTATCAGATTACTTGAGTATTTTTCAGAAGTTCATAGAACTACTCAAGATGTTCAGGGAACTTCCTAAAATTTCAGGTAACTTCCCAAAAGATCAAGGAATTTTCAAGAAAATTAGAGAACTTCCAATAGAGAACAGTCAAGAAATTCATGAAGCTTTTCAACAGCTTGCGGATCTTCCTAGAGATTTAGTGAACTTCTTAGAATTTCATGCAACTTGCTAGACATGTACAGAACTTCTTAGAAGTTCAGCGAACATGTAGGAGTTCAAAAAACTTCCTTACAGTTCAGGGTTTCTCATAAATTCAAAACTTCTCAGAACTTCAGGAAATGCTCACAAAGATCATGGAACTCCCGCAAAGATCAGGAAACTTTCCAAAAGGTCAGCAAACATCTCAGACATTCAGAGAACGTCCCAAAAATTCAGAGACTTTTCCAGAAGTTCAGGGAACTTTCCAAAAACTCCAAAAACTCCCAGATGCTCAGAGGATTCAGCAATTCAGGAAATTTCTCAGTAGTTCTGAGATCTACCAAGAATTTCAGAAAACTTCCCCTAAGATCGGGGAACTTTCCAGAATTTCAGAAAAAGTTCCAGAAAAACAGGAAACTGGGATTTTTGAGCATTCGAAAAGTTTAGGAAACATTCAAAGAATTTTTCCATAAGTTCGGGGAGCTTCCTAGCACTTCAGGGATCTTTCCAGGTGATCAAGAAACTTTTCAATCGTTCCGAAAACATCCCAAAAGTTCAGGGTATTTGAGTTTTAAGAAGACCTTAAACTTCTTACTATTCGATAATTTTTTGAACCCAACCAAAACGAAAATAAAGAAACCAACTACTTTTTAATCAATTTCAAAGAATTTCCACCTATTCACAATCTTGGAGATCATAGAAAGTTCTTGTACGGTTCAACAACATCTCGGTAATGCTAACTATTCCACAGAAATTTCACGGCTTCCAAGGCTTTTTTTTCAATTTCTCGTAAGTTATTTAAATATGTGATATTCTGCTTTTTATCACAGAGTATGTACCTGCTGGAAGTTAAAACAACATCTGGGAAGCGAAATCTGATTTTATATGTTCCCGTCATTTCTAGAAAGTTGTTCCCATTCCATGGATGATCAGCAAAGTTTTTGGAAGTTCATCCAAGTTTCCAGAAACGTTAATAATTTTTCGGCAATCCTCCACCATTTCTCTTCTCAAAAGACAGCGAGCAAATTTCATGATTATCTGGAAACTTCCAATTATATTATTCAACTGTCGAGAAGTTTAATCAACTTCTGGCATGTTCATTATAGATATTATCACCCAATCTTCATAGATATTCTGAAGTTCATTAAATTAAATTTTTAAAGAGTGCGTTCAGTAAGAAACTTAGAAGCTTATATAAGCTCTGAAATGATGCAAAATAGATCCGGTATAAAACAAAATTTACAAACACCAGCGATGCAGCGATGTTTTTGCGTTTGGTCTAAACAAATAAATCCAAACCACGATTTGAACCAACGTTGAAGATGCCCTTAGAAGATCTGGCTACACGGCTGTAACAGGCGAGGCCAGAAATGAACTTATCTTTCATGTGGTGGCGAATGTGTTTGAAGTTTGGCGAATTGCGTTTGTAAGGGTGTTAAGACATGGTAAAAGAAGAATTTGGGCAGCTGGACTCAATGCCGTCTGACGTTGTTTGCCGGATTCCAGAGAAAAGAAAATGGTTTGGACAAATTTTGGCTAGAACCAAGAAGGAGCAACCAAATTTGACAACATTTGTTGAAAATTGGCTCATCCTGTCGCATAAAAAGGCGTATTTTAAATAAATGGAAAGTGTCTGGTGGTAAGTCAAACTGGAAAAAGTTCGGGAGCTCAGAGATTTAGCTACGAGTAATTTATATTAACTCATCTTAACAGTCGGGAAAATAAGGCAAAAATGCGGGAAAAATTCGGGAAAAATGCGGGAATTTTTATATTAAGATTGTGTGGCCACCCTGGAAGTCACAATAGGGAAAACTTTTTTCTTTCTAACTGTAGATTTTTTTTGAGTTAATGTTGGATGGATCAGTTATTTCGCAGAATTTTTGCAGGAGATTTCTATACGGATGAGTAGATCCAATCGTAATTAAACCGAATCATGACACTGCTAAACCTTCGCCCTCAAGTACAGTATCTGTTCGCTAACTGGGCTAAATGCACAGCCCAGTTAGCGGATGCTGCTCGTTAACTGGGCTGACATTTCAGATGTAAATAATTTTCGAGGAGGCTTTCGATCTGATTTCGGTTAGCATATTTCATTGCGCAATACATATATTCCATAATGTTTTTATGCTTTATACGTTATTGCGTTGTAGCATATTGTGATCCCCATTGTTCAAAATATTTTGTATGGAATTGCAACTCCATTGCGTACAATTTAACAATTTTTCACTCCTCCACGAACCTTATATGCCTTTCACATGCCCCTTCCGAATTTTGACAACAAGATGTCAAACGCTGATTCTTGAAGTTTATTTGCTCATTTGCCCAGTTAAAAAGCAGCCCAGTTAACGAAAAGTTGCTGTAATCCTGTTTTGCTATCGACAAGGCGACGATTTTTGGCATTAAACAATAAGCCAATATTTGCATAAAAATTACATCACCGCTGTCGTATAATTCCAACAAAATTTACTTCGCAGTCCCTCTCAAATATCATGGTTGTTACCTTGCCGTAGGTGAGCGGGCTAATCTCATGCAGAAGGCCGTCATGGGAGACCAAGAACATGACCAGCAGTGATAATATCACACTCTGCTTTCTTTAAATTTCAACGTCATGGTAAGTTTATTTCAAGGCACTGAAAGAGGTGTGATACTGGCGGGTTTAGCCGCAGTTCACTCTTAGACGAAGCTAGGAACAATCTACAAAAACCTGATATCAAATAGTTTATGGAAACGATAAAAAGTGCCCTTTTCATTTGGTTAACAATTCTTTAGTTTTTTTTTAGTTCCTTGATTATCTAGATTTTCAGCCCTAGGCTGGTTCATCTCCCGTCGTAATCACTCAAATACCTTTTTGGGTATTTTTGTAACTTGACCGGGTGTGAGATTCGAACTCGTGCCTTTGGCTTGAGAGGTATTGGTGTAAATCACTACGCCGGGGTCACCCCCGCTTGACAATTCTTTCATTGTTGTTTATTCTAGATTAAATTAGATTAGATATCTTTATTATTGAGCTTCCTGTTGTTTATTCTCTAATTGCCATTGATTAAACGTCAAATATACCCATACAATTGGTATCATTAATAGTTCGCTTCATTAACGAAAGGGGTAAGTGTTTTGATCATGATTGTGAACAACTAATAATAAGTCCTGATGTTTCAGGTGCAAAAAAATTAAATATATATTATAATTTAAATGTGGGGTCTATACGACAGCCGTGATCAAAGCACTAACTCTTACAACATATTATTTAGCTAGTAATCAGACCTTTTGAAGTGAACAAAGTTCATCGAAAAGTGTTACTTAGGACAGATAATGACAAAGAATTAAAGGCTTAAGTTTTTTGAAAAGAGAAGGACGCAGGGGGTCCGCTTAGGGAGGCAATTTTTCTCTATATCGGTTAGCCTTGCTTTGATAGTCTCTTGAATTAAAGTCATGTCAGATTACCAAATTAGAAACATCAATTTCGTTCCGTTGAAATTAGGCAGCTTAAAGCAAAAATATGTTCGGTTCTTACATAACTTTGATGAATATATACAGATTTAACCTGGTCAGTTACTACACCTGCTTGTTAGTAGAACGATAACAGTATAAAGCTGAATATAAAAAGATTTTAAAGTTTGATTCGGAAGGTCATAGGATTGGATCGATAGGCAGTAACTGTCATCAATCTCTCGTTCCCTTTTCTATCTTTCACGAGAATTCCATTTACTCTGACTATCCTCTATCTTCAACAGCCTCTTACTATCCGGTATCTTAGGCAGGATTCACTTGACCGCTGTTGTTATAATTCTATGATGACGATGATGATGATGAAATACTACCATCTGTTGTAGCAAGGAAACATTCCATATCCATCCAAAAACGTTTGGGTGGGCCCGTAAGCAGATACAATCACTCGCAACCCGCGAATATAAGGAAGAGAATCTCCTTGCAAAAGCAAGTTCACACCCACAGCACTAGACTCGAGCCCTCGATTGACAGAATAAACCCAATAGATGGGGTCGAAGAGCCTGCCCTCGTTACGCGAAACGTTAACAATAGGAAGGAGGCAGTCCCATGCTCCCTATCTAAATCGTTTCACTTGGGTGCCCTGATGGTCCCTCCCGTCGTCATGGATATTTATTATGACTGATTCCACGCCAAATCGGTCGGTCACCAAACTCAACTATCTTCGATTTTAATGAAACTTGGTACACGTCTTCGGTATGTTGAAAAAAAATCCACCGGTGTTAAGATTATTTGGATTCAAGAGTAACTTTTGAGATGGTGTATGTTTTTTTTTCCAACATTTTACTTGAAAAATCGTAGTTCAAAAACCATTACATTTAGAGAAAACTTTATATGGGGGAGTTGTAGAGAACTAAAAAGGCTTTGTAAAAAAATGTACACTGAAAAAAAAATTTTCATAAAGAAAATCGAAAATAAATACTAAAAATCAAATATAAAAAACATATTTGTAAATATTTTTCAAATTTGTTTTGTGGAAATTTGAGAAAAAAAGACGCACGTTTTGAAAAACTTCAGGATGGACGCCTTATAATAAAAAAGTTTTCCGAAGAGCGAACTTTGGTGCATATTTCAAATTTTGGTTATTCATTATTATAAATGAAAATTAATTATACAATATGATTTTGGAGATTATTAAAAACAATAATGATCATAATGATAAATCACCTGAACGCAACCGTTTTCGAGATTTTTCGGATTTTGCTCTAATAGAATGTAAACCTCAGAAAATTCGCTCTTTTCTTAAGTTAATCGAGATTTCCACCAGAAATGATAAATTTTCCAAGATTTTCATATCATTATAACGTTCACATTACTCTAATGTCCTCTTTTTCTTTGATATCAGGATGATAAGAAGACTCATTTGAAAAGAACAAGATAAATAGCACTATTGTTTTAATATTGCAATCAATATATTTATAATTGTTTTATGGCTGTATCGGTCGGGCCGCTCATGAGAATGAAGGGATGCGAATTTGCTAAAGCGATGAAAGTAACAGCGAGATAGATGTCGCTGGGGCGACGAGTGTGAAATGGACAGATGATGAAATTATGCGGAGGGTCATATAGAAGAAGCATATTAATCGAACTGCTGACTATTTTGCCAATTTGCTCCAACGATGTTAGAGGTCGGGTGTAGTGGTGAAACCACACTCCGAACAGTTCGGTGATGTAGCGATGAAAGTAAATACATATTGTTTGGGCGTAGGTAGACAACAAGCAGCATAACGTATGTCAGGTATATCTTCTCACAAAAAACAGCTAATGTACGCTGCCTCAAACTACCAGAGATGTTTTATACCTGCATTTCCAAAGGTACCACAGTGCCAATATATATGCTCATACATAGTCGCATCTATCAGTAAAATCTATCTGAGTGAACTGGAAAATGGAGTTTAGACATGAAGAAGTGTTGTAGGTGCCGTTTCCTACCAAACGGTGCTCAGGAAAACCTTTGTAAATTAACATCGAACAAAATGTCAAAAACTCAAGTTTATGGGCAAACACATATTGACACTTTTGATGATTTGTGATAATTGTCGTTTGCATTTAAATAGAACGGAACAATCCCATGCTGCAATTTCGGTGTTGGTGAGAAAACCATCAATTACTAACATTATGGATCCACAACCATCACATCACAGCAAGTAGACTTGTATGGTCTCGAGGAAACGCCATCGGCAATATCATTAATGTCAGTGCCATTTGATAGCAGTGTGCAAGATTATTCAAGGCGCCATAATATTGAGCTATTTAACAAGCGGCGTAGTTGAATCAACGTTTCGCGCTATATCGGCTAGAAAAGTTCCTGAACGCAAATTATGCCTCGCAAAAAGTTCAAAGATGTTTCAAACCGGCATTCGGACACACATATTTGGGGATCAAGCGGAGGAGGATGACTTGAACACACTGAAAGTGAAAGCAGCCAATATGACGAAACAATCCGCAGCTAAAGCGACCGGTATGCTGATCCAGAAACTGAGGGACGATCATGTAAGGATACTTTCGGTTTTACCACAATCTTGACAACTCAAAGAGGCAATGGCAGAATTTGGAATAATAAGTGTATCATCATCACAAGCTAAATTCTCTGCAAAGCACGAAGGTGTTTTAGCTGCCCCTAACGAAAAGCGTTAGACACGGTCTTGAACCCGAAATAAAACCAAATTTTGCACTTTACGACAGTGATGAGATCACACGAGCAACCCTTGGTATGAACGACTACGTTTCAGTGAGGAGTGAAGGTAAGAGGGTTCATATTCAAAAGCGCCTTTAGTTTGTTCATTAAGAGAAGCTCACTAAATTTCAAGAGATGCATCAAAATGCTGTTGGGTTTCGTTTTTTGCAGTACTAAGACCAAAGTATTGCAAATCATTTGGCAGCAAGGTTCTCATAACATTTGTGTTAAAATTCATTCCATGAGAATACTAACTTGATGCTTCATGGTCTTAGAAAATATTCATTCGAGAATGATATAAATTGTGTTTTTGAAGAAATATTATGTAGCTCATCAACTAGAACTAAAAATGTTACTCCGTGAATGCGAACGATGTCCAGGCTTTTCAGATTTTGAGAGTAGTTTAACAGACAAATTAGAAAACGTGGTTTAGTTGAAATATCTTTTGAGCAATGATTTCAAACTCGATAGATGTAGTTTAGAGACACTTGTTAAACCAATTGATGAATTTATTGCTGATTTTTGTGAAAAGTTGGAACAATTAGTATCCCACGCTTTTGTCAAACTCAGCAGTCTAGTTTCTTGAGAGATTATAAAAGTTGTCTTAAAGACGGCGCAGAGTAATAATTTCAGGATTTTTCTGAAAATTATTCATTTGTTTTTCAAGATGCTGTTCAAAGTAGTTATTGGCAATGGATGCCACCATTCGCCCTTTTATTCATTTATTGATCGGACTTGGAATACTTAAAAATATCAGTTTCATTGTTATCTCCAGAAGTGTTGAAACATGATACGATTGCGGTGCAGGTGTTTATTTCAAAACTAATAAGCTTTTTTGCAAACAAAAATTAAAGTAAAGAAAGCTACGTTTATGTCTGACGGGCAGCATCCCAATATAAAAATAGGAAGAACTTGGTGCCTTTGTAAGTTTAAAAAGAAATCACAACATATGATGCTGAATGGCATTTTTTCGCAACATTCCACGGTAAGGGACCCTATGATGCAATTGTGGTACATTAAAACGAATGGCAAGATATGCAAGCCTGTAACAGTACAACATGAACACCCTATAAAAAGTGCATTAGAGTTATTCGAATGGGCGAACCAAAAAAGTAGATGATTGTTTAACAAAATGTCGCTTTGTTATGTACTACATATGAAGAGTATGAACAGGGGTAGCAGAATGGAATGAAATTTACCGACAGACTAAACGATTGCAGGTACACAAAAGTACCACTCATTCGTTCCAATTTCAGAAAACGAAGTTTTTGTAAAACCGTTTTCGAATGACGAAGAAGGCAGGATTCATAATATATATAAAGCAATCAATAGTTTATATAATGTTTATGTAATATTATCAATGATCAGACTAATAAATGGTATATATAAATATAAATCCAAACCTAATTCATTATTTTTGTCTTATAACTCTTAAGTGAAGCTTTTTCAATCGACGAGCTGTTAAGAGGCAGAGGCACATACATGTGTTTTAAAAGGCTAAACACAAGAGAAACAATCGTTAGCTATTGTTGTTTTAATATCACGAGTAATTTATGAAAAGGGCGTATTTTTTGAGGTTTTGAAATTTTATTGAAAGAAAATCAGAAATATCTTGAAAACGGTTGCGTTTACGTGGTTTATCATTATTATCATTATTGTTTGTATGATCTCCAAAAACCATATGTAACATCAAAATTTATTTATAAGAATGAATAAACCAAAATTTGAAATATACACCAAAGTTCGCTATTTGAAAACTTTTTTATTATAAGAGCGTCCATCCTAGAGTTTTTTTTGAAATGTGTCTTTTTTCTCAAATTTCCATACAATAAATTAAAAAATATTAAAAATATGTTTTAGATATTTTATTTTTAGTAATTATTTTTGATTTTTTCTTGATGAAAAAATTTTTTTTTTCATGTATATTTTTACAGAAAGGCTTTTGAGTTCTCACTATTCCTTATATAAAGTTTTTTCTAAATGTAATGGTTTTTGAACTACGATTTTTCAAGTAAAATGTTGGAAAACACATGAAGCTCATCTCAAAAGTTACTCTTGAACCCAAATTATCTTAACACCAGTGGAATTTTTTTTCCAACGTACTGAACTCATGTGCCAAGTTTCATCCAAATCAATGATGATCGGGTATGATTTTTGGGATTTCCGGCACATTCTGGATGGAATCCCTCTTATATTTTGTAATGGTCATATGATTACTTACCTTGTGTTAGAAAATTTGGCTGAAAGTAAAATTGGTTAGGGTTATCGTTCTTTACTTATTGCTCTATGTCGTTTTGGTGTTTCTGCTTTTGAAGAGCTGACTTTAGGCAAAGGCCTATGTTGGTTCGAGGGCCTACGCACGATGTCATATGGTATTGCTCGCGATCATAGGATAGGGAAGAGAACAGGAAAAAGAAAGCAAAGCATTAGTAACATGATATGCGCAAGTGAGATCTTCATGGTGATACTCTCAAAACGACCGTTCAGAATGGTTCGACGGGTGCATATGAGAGATCATTCCAAACAAGAAACATTTTACTACGTGTTACATTTGGGAATATCAGGGCGATGAACCCCCATCGCATATTCAAGTGATCATTACAAGCTCTTCATTTGGTTCAGGCACTTTTGGTTCATGTGGCAGCCTATGCACACATGAAATCTGCTTCTCCTTTCTGAACCGAAGTGCAGGGTTATTGTTCTGTGATTCCAAATCTATACTTCTACCTTGGTGTAGTATGGACAGTGATTTTTATCGCCAGAGACTTGGTCATATGGCCCCTTTCTGTGCTTGAAAATGATAATGAAAATGAAATGAACAAAAATTACTCCGAAGTGGGAGGTTCGTACCGATGGATCGTGATCCGTGATGTTACTATCGTTAGCGGTTAAAGTTGAAGAGACACGGTTTTCTGTTGTTTTTGTTAACTTGTACCGAGCACGATAGAAACATCCGAAGTCCGCATCCAGCTCCCGATACGTGTGGTTCTATTTTCTATACGCTAAAGGAAGTGATACACCCTGTCCAGTTAAAAATACCACTAATGTTTTAGAAGAATCGCAGTATTTTTTTCAAATTTTAAGTGTAGCTTTGAACAGCTGATGCAGTTTTTCTTGTTATATTATTGTCGATTTATCGTCTTGGCAAATTGTTTAGTCACTGCATTACCATAAAATCAATCAAACTCAATCATAAACTTATTTTAATCACATCAACCATTGTGTCTATTAAAACAAACGCACGGACACCTCATATTTGATTCTTGATTTGACTTGCAATAAAGTCTAGTTTAGTAACAAGTCAAGACCTTCCATTTTGAAAGTAATAATCGCTTTAGCGACGAGGATTCAAGATCTAACACCCCTACGTGAGCGATGGAAGAACTACTGCAAACAGTCCTCCAGATAGCGGAGCTCCAGCCGAAACTAGCGCGGCTTGCACCAGCAGAACATTCAGGCTTCGCTGCAGTTTCGCGGCAAGCGCTCTTATTACCCTACCATTGTGGACGACTGCGTTGTTCGTTGTTGAACACCGGCGGAGATCTCCTGACTACCGGAAACTGCACCATGCAACGAAACACGGAATGTCCTGTCAGAGAGATAATTTTAATAATCTTCACCAGGAAGATTGGAAGATTGTATCGCTTGAGCTTGTACACCAAGCCATCATGCCACACATTATCGAAGGCCTTCTCGATATCGAGAAGGGCCATAGCGGATGTTTTCGAAACAGACTTGTTCCGCCTGGAGGATGTTCATGACTCGATTAAGTTGATGGACTGTTGAGCGACCATGCCGGAAACCGAACTGCTCATCCAACAGGATATTGAGCTCGTCAGCAGATGTTAGAGCCGACGGTGGATCGCTTTCTCAAACAGTTTAGATAAACCTGAGAGAAGGCTGATTGGTCTGTAGCTTCTGGAATCATGAAGGATCTTTCCAGGTTTCCGAATGGGGATGACTTTGGCTGACTTCCAGCACGATGGGAAGTAGCCAAGACGGAGGCATTGGTTAAATACCACCGCCAGATGGTTGTAGAACTGGGGCTCAATTGCTTGAGCTCCAAGTTCATGATGTTGTCGAAACCTGGGGCCTTCATGTTCTTAGAGGTCTTGATATAAGTCAACAATTCGTCAGCTGAGATCTCCAAATCTTCGGAGAAGTCGTTAGGACTTTGGTCGATGTTAGTTATAAGCGCGCTAACGGCAGCTTCGTGTGGACTGACGATGTTTTGACCGAGATTGTGAGAGCTGACGAAGTGTTGACTTATCTCATCAGCCTTCTCTGCAGGTGTTATCAACCGATCCCTCGAGTCATTGACGTCTAGTGGGATCAACGGTGGAATGGGCCTTGGCTTGGTTTTTAAAATTTTTGTCATCTTCCAGAACGGCTTAGCACAATCTGGGAGAGAGCGAATTTTGTCAGCGAAATCATTATTTCTAAGGTCCACCATTCTGGCCTTAATAATTTTGGTCACTCGATTGCAGTGACGTTTTAGAGTTGGTAAACCAGTTCGCTGGTATTGCCTCCGCATGGCGTTGCGCAATTGTATCAAATCTTTAGTGGGTCTATCAATGGGTACAGAGTCGCTCACCTGATCTATCACCGGTGCATGTTGCTCCTGGCCTGGGAGATCGCTTGCTCGATGCTCTGCAGCTGTCGTTCGATGTCATCAACCGACTCAAGGCGTATATCGAAATCGATGTTGTCGTCAACGTGTTGTCGGAACCTTCCCAACTGGCGCGATGGTAGTTCCGTCTGGTGATCCGATGCCGGTTGACCGAGGAGCCAACCGGCCACCACCGGATAGTGGTCCGAGCTGAGCTCCTGGTGTACGATCGGCTGGGCGATGTTGTTCCCCATGTTGGTGAGAAAGATGTCGATTGTCGAATGGACCCCGGATCGGCTCAACCGGGTGGGAGTATCCGGGCCCAGGACGGTGTAATGTCCTCTTCCAGGTCTTCCTGCAGAATTATTCCGTTCCGATTCCGTTGGTGTTCCCCAGGCTTCGTGTTTCGCATTTGGTCGCCGGCGATGATGAACTGCCCCTGCCTCCGAGTAAGCTTACGGATGTCGTTTCGTAGGGCCGTTGTTGTTCCGTTGTTGGTGCTGGCTTGCTTGGGACAATAGGCCGCGATGATGGTGATAGGGCCGACGGCAGTTTCGACTTCGACTCCGATGGCTTCGATAGACTGCAGCTGGAAAGCTCGAAGCAGATGGCAGTTGATGTTGTAGCGCAGGGCGATCGCGACTCCTCCTCCACTAGGAGCCGCTACGATCAAGTCGCACAATCCGGTATCCTGGGATAAAGATGCTGAGTTCGGGCTTGAGATGTGTCTCGGTGACGATGGCGATGTCGATGGCCTTCCTGTTAAGGAAGTCACCGAGCTCCATCGGTTTTGTTCCGGATGGAACAAGCATTCCAATTTAGGATGTTGATGGTGCGATTATGGTCCATGCTTAAAGATGAACGTCATCGTCACGGATGTGGCGGCTTTGAGCTGTTCCTCCTGAGCGGCAGGAACGTAGTTGGCGATAGAGCTCTTGCACGAACTCGACCATTTGCTCCGAGTCGTAGAGCTGTCCATCGACGGGTGGTTGCGTGGAGGCATTGCGACTCGGATTGCCCCAGCCGGGAGGAGGAGTCGGGTTGGGGGCGGCGGCGGCTGCGGCGAAACGATGATGAACCGAGCTGACGGGCGCGTTTGCTTGGCGGTGATTCAATGGGATCTGGCGGTAGGTTTGGCACCTGGATACCGAAGTGATCGGGAAGTTTTCTCCGTCCATTCGAGGTGGCGGACGGCGTTGACCAGGCCGGGACTTGGTGGACGCCTTCTTGCGGATAGCCAAAAACTCCGCACGTTTGGGACAAGTTCGGTTACTGCTCTCGTGATTAGCACCGCAGTTGGCGCACTTCGTTGGGGTACCTTCGTCCATCGGGGCACAATCCGTGGTGGCGTGTGCTCCGGCACACTTGCCACATCGCGGTTTCATGTGGCAGTTTCGAGTGCCGTGGCCGAAAGCAAGGCAGTTGCCACACTGCGTCACGTCGTCTTGTCTTGGACGATACCGGTCCCACTCGACGATGACGTTGAATAGGGCCCGTGTTTTCATCAGAGCTCCGCCATCGTGACGGATCCCTTCTCAGGTGGACCAGATAGAGTTGGTCCCGGTAGTTACCGTGTTGCTGGCGCCTGATCGGGAAACACTTTCACAGGCTTCAGTGCCACCGCTTGCAGCTCTGCGAAGATTGACTCCGGGTGTAGTTCTGGAAGGCCACGCAGAATCACCTTCAGCGGCTTGCTTCCGGGCGCGTCGTGAGTGTAGAACTCGTGTTTCTTCGACGACTAGGTGAGCGCCAACAGCACGGTAGTCAGCCTCCGTCGAGCACATCACCTTAATTCCATTACTGCACAGCTTGTACAGCGGATGGATTTTCGATAGCTGCACGCTCGGTCCTGAGTGCAGCAATGTCCTTTGACGTGGTGAAGAGCGGGGGACCTTCACCTTCTTCGGCACCTCCTGGATCGGAAGCACGGCAAATTGATTGCTCGCTAGTAGACGAGCTGTTGCGGATCCACTGGATCGGCGTCGTCGTGGCGCAGCCGCTTGAGCTGCTCGGTTTGCTGGCTCAGAGCTGATGCCGCTGGAGCGGATGTCACCACTTGTCGATTTTTCGACCCATTGCCACGGCAACAGGTCGAGCGGAAAATGTATCGCGAACTTTGAAGCGCTTTTCTCTGCTTTTGCCACCACCAAAAGATGAGCAAGCGCAGGCGATAGGTCGCGAACCGGACACGCAATCGCGAGAAAGCGGGCGAGGGGGAAAACGGGAGAAAAAACTTTTACTGCGAGGGAGCGAAAAACACGACCGACCGTGTCGCTTGGTAAAACTGGAATGATCCTTAATCAAAATGCGAAGGTGTACCCCTTATATAACAGTCGTGGCTGCATAGGAGACGTTCCTTACTTAAATTTGGTATTTGGTAAATTTACTCTGAAAAATCGACATTATAAGACATCACCTTATATTATAATGTGTTAAAATTTGAACGTTAAAAATTTAAAAAAATCATTGTTGGAATCGACGCGTAGAAATATTTCCGATCGATTGGTGCAAACATTTAGAAAATGATTGGAGAAACGAATTGAGATATTTTTTAAACTGTACCTCAGTATAGAAAACAAAGACGTAGTTCTACGTCAAAAGTCATGGAGCGCAGCGAGCAAGGTGAGAAGGATCAGGTTCAGCAAGATTTGGCGAGTGTGGGTTAGAGAGAAGCCATTAACCGGATACATTGCTTTCAATAACAAACTGAATGAAAACTCAAATCCATGAAAACCGTCAAATATGCTTCACCACGAAACAACCATGATAAGCTTTACAACTGTAATGAAATGGTGTTTTGTGAGTCACCGATCGGAAATAATATTAACTTCGTTATAAATAACATTTGCATTTAAAAAAAATAGACAAAAATTGACGATTTTTCATGGGTTTACCTTCACCCGCACTGGCGAATCTACCCCTGCAGCATCAATCATAGTAACCCATGAGTCAACAAACAAAATTTGACAGCTCTATCAGTCGAACTCAAACCGTGATGGCAAAAACAGTGAAGCAACTCCGTTCAGAATTGTGCGCATTCAAAGAACGGCACCCAGCCGGGTCTAGGATACACCTGTTCCGGCATCTACAACATCTTGGCACTATCAGACAACAATCAAAGCATCGAAAATCAGCCTGGTTCCGGACGGTCGACGATCCTGAGCGACAAGAAGCTCAAAAGTATGCTGAAGAGGAAGACCGAAGGAAACGTGGCTACATCGCTGCGTGCGCTTGGCCGGAGGTCGGTTCAACCGGCCAAACAGTGAAAAAGTACCTGTCGAACATGAACATGCGTGCAAGAAAGTCGCATCCACTGGTTTCGGACGACGAGACCTATCGCACCCTGGATGGACTTCGTATTTTACTTCCCGCACGAAGGAAGTGAGCTCCGTGGTGAAGTTCCTTTCACACAACAAGAAGGTGCTGCTGTGGCTGACAATCAGCGAGAAGGGAATGTCAAAGCCGCTCTTCTTTCGCTCCGCACTGGTCGTGAACGGGGAAATTTATAGTACGAAATGCCTGCCGGAAGTTGCGTCGTTCATCAAGGAATACCGTCAGGGCGAAGACGCAGTGTTCTGTCCGGATCTGGCGTCGGCCCACTACTCGAACCGATCGTTGAAAGATATGGAGCGGCTGAAAATCGATGTGGTACCCAAGTCGGATGTGGAACGAATAGAAAAAGTGCTCTACACTTTTATTGACAACTTAGATTCAAGCTAGTTCTCAGCGAAACACGCATGCGATTTCAATTATTCGGCCTGCCAAGCATCATTTTAAGGATTTCTCGTGGATTACGGCAAATCGGGAACGACTATGGACAAGTGATATATTTTGGCATTAAAAATTCCTCTTTTTTAAATTTTCCGTTTCGTTTATTTATCCGGCTTTCTCAATAGTAGACATAAAATAAAAATTGACATAAAAATAAATACAAAAATGAAAAATACAATATTCGTTTGGCTTACAAGTTCCTTCAAGATACCGTTCTTCTTTTTGGTCATCATCTCCAGCTGAGCTCAACCGAAGCGTTTGCGTGCAAAGTTGAAATAATGCAAACACTTTTCTATCTATATTTTCCCAGTTTGTGAGCTTGCCTGATTTCGTCAGTTGATGATGGATCGTATGAAAATTTGAAACTTCCTCCACTAGTTGTTTACGTTATCTATTTATTTTACTTTTTTCTCCACTAAATTGTGCAGCTGAGAAGTCTAAGTGAATATTTACAACCGAAAAATTCGAATCTGAAACGTAAATTCCTACTAAAATGAGAAACCGAGCTGAGAAAAACTAGTTTTGATCATATGTCTTAAAAAACGATGGCACCCTTTTTCATGTTAATTTTTTTTTCTTCTGCTTAACACTTACATTCCATTTCTATTAAAACACGCGCTTATGCTATTAATCAGTCCTCCCGTGCATGCTTTCTTCACTTGACTCGTTTTTCTTTTTTGTTGTCTTCAATCATTCTCCTCTCTGTTCTCTGCTTCTGTGTTGCTTAACCCTTAAAAAATAACTGCAAATCTTATAAAATAGGCGAAACTTATGCACTAACTTGATGAATGTCTAACGATTTTCTTTTTTTAATGTTTTCTTCGTTTCGTTTCTGTTGTTTTCAATCCATAACCTTAAAAACTTTTAATCTTTCTCCAGTAGAGGTCGTTTTGCTTGATTTTTTTTTTTGAATGTCACTACCACTGTCACCTAGATTCACCACCTGGTTGTCAGTTTTTTTTAAATTTTTTATTGAGTTTTAAATTTTAACATGTTACCTTAGATTCGTAAATTTTGTTTTTGCGTTAATTTTGTTGTTGTCAGACTATTTCTTGGTATTGATTTCATTTATCTTCTGTTTCTCTACACGACTTTTTTTTTTGCTTTGTTTTCACTAGGTTCCTATCAATTTTCATATCGAACAATACAGTGTCTATTTTACAGGTTTTTTTTCTTGAGCTTGTATCAGCTGCTAGATTCAAGGGTGAGATGGTCGGGCCAATAGATGGCAGAGCGGGGTGTCAGAAGATCGGATTTTCAATTTAAACAAAAAAAAAACAGAAATAGGTAGGGTCCTGCTGTTTTACCGGTTGGAATGTCTAGCTGAGAAGCATTTGGATAGAAGGAATGTGACATATTTGGCTTAGTTAGAGTGACAAATACAAAATCCACCCACAGCACTGCCATCTGGTGGTCGATCCCGCCTAGAGTCAACAACACACAAAAGAAATATCTACAAACAGGCGTTTACTGCAGCTTAAAAAATGGGGTCCCTGATAAAATACTGAGAATACCCAAATGTACACGCACACTGCCATCACTCACGCTATCACAGTTTCTCTCTCGCACTCACACCACCGAAGAACAAAATTTCCCGACTCAAAAGAAGAAGAAAAAACGCCTTGTGTGAATAATGGGAAAACAATTCGCAGTCTCATCCACTATCTGATTGAATTGACCCAAAGTTCTGCGATTTCAACAGTTTCTTTTATGCTTCTCCGCCTGCGTGTCTGTGTATGTGTGCTTACCTTATATAAACTAGAGCAACTATAGGGCTGTCCCACTTCTTTCTGTTCTTAGAGCTATACAATTTTCAAACATTTCATTTCTTAACTCTTATCATTCGAAATTCTATACAAAATCTTCCCCTCAATCGTTTGCTTTGACTAATTTACATGAAATTGGTTACTTCGAATCCTATGTATGCTTTGAGTTGAGTCACCTACTGTAATTTTAACCATCGACGAAGTTTATCGTTTTGAGCTTCTTCTTTATATACTTTTTTTTTATTGCTGACAGAGGTCGGCTTTTCTTGTTTTCCTAAATTCTAGTATTATACTTTTTTTTTCTGAGTCACTTAGTGGTAAAGATTCAACGGGTTAATTTGTTTGTGTTGTTTTGCTTATTTTTTTGTTTACTTCCGGCTGTAACTAGAATAGATTGGTGTGTAATGTGTTTACTTTCGCGTGATAGAGTGTGTATTTTTTGTTTAAAGGTAGTGATGTTTGATTATACTCTTTGCTTGGTTTTGCAACGTTTAGAAAAGTATTTGCTTCTTTGCGTTGGGGGTTTGTTGGGTTGCGATTTAGTTTCTAACCGACGGAGAAATTGGGAAGAATATAACACGTTTCTCAAAAGTCAGGAGGCAGTTGTAAAACTATATAAAAACCCGACAACTACTCGTATTTATTTGCTAGTGAAATAATCGAACGGGATTTTGAAATAAGTGAGATTCATGTGCCATAAACTTTCTGTTTTACTCTAAAAGAAGTAACTGAATTTGACGACGAAAAGTGATGAACAGCATGTTTTTGATGGATTTAAAACCAGAATGGAACAATTTATTGATGCATGATATTTATTTTCTATTTTTAGAATCTTTCCGTCCGCTTCTTAGCATCCAGTTTACTGTGTAAGATGATTACGTACAAGGCCCATATCCTGGACAGGAAGGCCATCGAAAAAATGAAAGAGAAGAACTACAGGGCCTTTCGAACCACGACATCTGTTTTCGGCGACTGGTGAGAATCTGGGAATCCCTCTGGACATAACCGATGATGAGATTTTGAAAGATGTTATCTGTGAGTATTCAGAGACGTGCAGGTATACCGCCTTCACATTGTCGAAACTATCGAAGGAAATCAAACACTATTCTCTCAGATAACGGGACTTTTTCAAGGAAGCAATCGTTTGTTTAAAATGTTATCGCTACAACCACAAGCAGAACAACTGCAAGGAAAAATGGAGATGCCAGCGAGGCTCGAAAACTGCGTTGCTTAACCCGAAAGAATAACATTCGAACCATGCCAAGCAAAACCCAACCTTACGACGCTGGAAAAATCGGAAAATTTCCGATGCACACGCCGATCTAATTATGAAGCCCTGGTTGATGCTGCACAAGATCCAACCCCAACAGAATCGTTCGCCAAAGTGACCACATAACAGTACAGACCACAAAGCAATGTCTCGCGTCGCAAGCGAGACGGAACCAGCCCAAGCTGAAACAACATTCGAGAACAGGTAGTAATCTGCAGAGAAGAGAAGCTGTTGTTGTTGTTGTGTTGTTTTGAGAGGGACTTTAACCAATTCGTCCCTTATCCCGAGTAGATCAGATTTTATCAAACAATTCGATGTCCTTTAGGAACTTTAGCAGCATTTGTTCAAACGGTGGTGATAGAACTTCCTCAAAGTTTGCGCTGCAATCCCAGGCCAAGCGCTCAGAATCATACAGTTAACAATCAATCAGAATATGGCGTACAGTTAATGGAACAGCACAACCACTGCAGTCGGGGGGATCTAGTTTATCTATTAAGAAACTATGGGTGAGGCGAGTGTGACCAATTCGAAGTCGGTAAGAGCACGTCTGTTTTTTTGGGATATTAGTGTCGGGCCAGGGTAGGGGTTTTGCTAATCTGAGTGTAGAACTACTGATGCCAAACCATGTGTTGATGATTAGCATATTTTTCTGACAGGAGTTAGTAGAAATGGGCTTGTATAACGGATGAAGGATCACGAGCTTTCACTTGCTGAAGGAGGGAAAGGTCTATTTTTGGGTTTCCAGGGTCTAATTGCAGATTTGGGGAGTTTGCCTATTGTAGGTATATCTTGATTGGTAAGGGATTGGATCAGTCTGATTGCTCTGTTAACCAGAGGAACATCATTTCGACCACCCAGGTTAAGCCAACGGATAGCCTTAGACACTACGCAAATTGTAAGATGATGGTCAAACAGAATTTAGCCACATTCGGCCATCAAGATGGGATTGGACTGGTTACAATTGCACCGGAGGCATATCGAAAAGCGGTATTGTATTTGGGGCTCAGTTTGCTATTGATCAGATCACCAGCTCTGCTGAAAAGTCCAACTCCGTAGAACATTTTCGGCAGCAGCCAGCTTTTAATTATGCGGATAATGGTTGTTCTATGAGCGCACGGTATTCTTGAACCAATCACTTTAATCAACCGAAAGCGGCTATCAATTGTTTTGCGTGCCAGGTTTACATGGTGTCTAAAGCTAAGAGTCCGGTCAAGGTGGATACCGAGAATTTTGAGGGATTGTGCTGGTTTGATAAAGGAATTGTTGCGAATAATGTCGGGTAGTTTACTAACTTTTCATAAAAGAGAAGAGAAGCGAAAGGTATCGACAGAAGGGAAACAGATCTGGATCGCACTGCAAAACAAATGAAGCAGAGATACGGAAAACAAAGCTATGACAAACACGACAAATG
Source organism: Aedes japonicus (assembly GCA_034211315.2). Classification (NCBI taxonomy): domain Eukaryota; kingdom Metazoa; phylum Arthropoda; class Insecta; order Diptera; family Culicidae; genus Aedes; species Aedes japonicus. The sequence goes on along the minus strand of JASCZW010001698.1, from coordinate 14,869 downwards.
AGAGGCCAAGAAGGAATCAACAGGTAAACAGTGCGGCAATAGAAAACGAAGATTTCGCGATGTTCGTCATGGACATGATCGATCAAGGTAGGATCAATGCTAAAAGTGTTTGGAATGACAACGATTGCCGAGACCCCTATTGGTCTAACCCAACAGCGCGAAGCTTGTTTGCATGCTGTCATTGAGACAGCATCAAAGGAAGTGAGAGAATTTTTTTTCCGTCGTTCTTATGCAGGGGCCTGGCAACCCTATACTATCTACTAGCGCTTGACAGTATGTAACACATCATGGGCCTTATTTGAATAAGGCCCGTCTGACGTTTGTCGCAAAGGGCCTGAGTGCCAGTACTGTTTACAAACAATGGATCTTTTGATATTTGGATGTTGGAGATGTTGGCTACAGGAAAATTACTGTCCGTCAGGCCCCTGTTCTTATGTTCAAATAGTTAGGGCATCTTCAACGGCGATCCAAATCGTGGATTGGATTTATTTTTTTAGACCAAACGCAAAAACATCGCTGCTCCGGTGTTGTAAATTTTGTTTTATCCCGGATCTATTTTGCATCATTTTCAATCTGGTATATGTTTTGATCTATTTTTGCAGCAATTTGGAACAAGAATAATACCGTTTCAAAAACTACACGCTACTTGATAATACTAATTAGGTAGTAAAATTTCAGCTTTTACTAAACATTAACTCAATTTGATTGTGTATATTCTGAGGTATATTTATGAGCCGAAAAGTAACCGTGTTTGCTGCGTGTGATGCTGGTGGTGGACAAAAAGTTGTGTTGCTTGCTTCGGATGCTGATAACAACCTCCAGTTGCTCCCGGTGCTAGTGAATTTCCATTTCGTTCCATTCCCAAATAACGAATGCTTGTCTTAGTTTTTTTTTACAGCCACTGCATTTTCCGGAAAACGTTGACTAGATCGAGGTGCGGAGGTTCCGAGATTCCGAATAGTATTTCGCTTGCTCGGAAATCAAAAGTAATGAAGGCTTCAAAACATATAATCTGTTTTTTAATAGATTGGTCACGATAAGCACTTGCAAATAGCTCATAAAGATAAATTTTGGTGAAGCCTCTAGTTGACTCTAGTTGTCGCATAGTGTCCAGGAACACCTCCCTTGGCATGCGGAAACGCAGAAAGTGCTTCCCGTTGTAGGTATGCGTGTCGTTAAAGTAGTCCTGGAACAGCTTCTGATGACCGGAACTGAAGTCACGGTCGACGTTGGGGCGTCATCCAGGATGTGACCCTCTCCGTTTCGACTCTTGTTTATCCGCTGCCAAACTACAAATCAGCAGTATCTAATATCGTTTTAATGAAATGCATGCATTCTTACACTCACCTTCAGCCAAACGAAAGAACAAGTATTCCTTGTCGTCAGCTAACGACGCACTACTGGCATTAATTTTTTTTTCAAACCAATCAATGGCAAAATGTTTGTAAAAATCTGCGATCTCTGAAAAAAAAACTTCTGATCTCTGATGTTGAATGATCGATAGGATGACAGGTGTTGGCGAGTTTAACAACAAGAAATAGAACACCAACACACGGTGCGGGGAACGCAAAGTTGATCTATTTTAACTAGTTCTATTCAAGTTTCGCTGATGCAAATCAGGTATAAAGTTGATCTAAAAATAGACCGCCGCTGAAGATGCCCTTAACATACGTTAAATAATTTCAGTTTAATTTTAAGTTTAAATTTTAAATTCACGTGTTATGCTTTTAACTGCTAGCTCAGGCCAATAGGTTATGAGTCCAGTGTAGCGCAGAAGTTGTGTAGAATTGTGAACAATTAATGGAAATTCGAACACATCGAAACGAACAATGTACAATGCGCGTTGAGCACAAAATGGCGGATGCAAAGGTTTCGTTGAAGAAGCAGGGTTGGTCGATTCTGAACTGGGGCAGGATAGTCAACAAGAAAACGGATATAGTTTTTGGCTCAGGAAGTACCAGAACATCGGTTCCAAGATTGATGATTCGGCTCTACTAACGTAACTCACACGAACACACCTTTAAACATTTCGTCAAAATAGCCCAGCGAATCGAAACAAAAACAAAGATTCTGGTACCGAAAAGCGCAAGAATGTACGATCGACTTCATCTCATTTACCTGTGTAAAAACATGGTTTCCCTCAAGATATCAATTAGTAATAACCTAACAGATGACGCCTCAGATTTGTTTTTATTGGTAAAGGAAAAATGGGTTGCCAGTTAAACTGTCAGATTTAATTTAGCAATAAGTTGAATAGGTGGCGCAACAGTGCAAGACGATTCCAACGTAATTAGATTCGAAATTTTACACAACAAATTTGAACTAGAACCTCTGTCTGCGGTATTACAAAGTGCAGGCTACAAGATGTCCTTCGGACCAAGGGGATCTACAACAGTTAACCAATTTCTAATCGCTAGTTTCATATAGATTTTTGGAAGAACTGTCGAAGTTTTGGACGGATACAAAACCTGAAACGGTCACTGCCTATTGAAGTGTGAAAGACACGAAGGGTCGTGACTGGTGGTGGATGACAGTCAGCTGGTTAATATCATACGGAAGCAGGCGGCGAAGAAGATGTGGGATTCGTTGAACGAGGAGTCATCTCTGTCTTCGAGACATCATATCTAACCTGTGTTCGCTACGACTATCAGAAGAGCGTGATCTTCCCGTTCATCTAAACGTGATGACACATTTGGCGAATCGTTTAGAGGTTATTGGAGAAGGTCCGAAAGTTCGTGTGTTCCTGGCGTTGATTTTGTCAAGCCTTCCGGCATCGTATGGCAGCCTAATTACTCGCTATTCATAACAGCAGAGTGGGAAGGCGGAACGTAAGAACCGGTATCTGGTGAACGTGGTTTGCGGATTCGAATCTCGATAATAAGTACTGGGGCGAACCGGTTTGTAAATTACCTGCAGAACCGTTTGCCAACATCAGCTGTCGAGATTACGCCATACAAAATGTGGCATGGAAAGAAGCCATCTTACGGTTATTTGAGGACCATCAATTTTGTAGCTGGACAAGAAGGCTACGAAGATAGTTTTACGTTGCATACGCGGAAGGACGGTAGACATACCGTTTCCTGAACAGGAAAAACGACTGGATCGCTATCAGCAGAGATGTCAAGTTTCTGGAACTAATCCATGTTGGGTATCTTCATCACTGCGACCAATTTTTATATCTACAGTGCTCTATCGTAGATTTCCCGAGACGGGGTAGAAAACCCGGTTCCACTGACCCTCCAAGCGATAGAAAGGTAAGGGACTATTTCAAGCGTCATCCTTCACCATCCCTCCGACAGGTGGCGAAAAAGCTAAGTACTTCGGCGACTGATATTATGCGTGCCAAGGAAAAAATAGGCTTGCAGACTCTTCGGACCCATAAGCAGCCAAAACGAAGCACAAAGCAGGCTGAATCTGGGAAACCGAAGGCTCGAAAGCTGTACGGCAAACTTTTACTGACCAAAAAATCGGGCCATGTTATCATAGACAATGAAACCTGCCTAAAACACGATTATAAAACTCTGCCGGGACCACAGTTGTATACCTCGCCGAAGGGAAAGGATGTTCCTGGATCAGTGAAATCCATTTACACCGAAACATTCCGGCAAGAAGGTAATGGTGTGTGAAAGTAGTTAAACCTCAACCTTAACGTTCGATGTGCAAGATTGGTGCCCAACTTACGAAATGCAGCACCAGCATAAAATGTGTTGCCAACGGTCCATCGGTAAACTTGGCCGATGGACAAAAAACGCCGTAGTCAAGTTAAACGCGTCGCCACCGGGGCAATCACCCCGACGCAGCGTCAGCAACAAGCATGCCACCAAACCGCCATGGAAGCCTAGCTAGGTGGCACAACCTCGATCGATCGTCATTATCGATCAATCAATGAACAGTAATTGTTAGAATGTGGCCCTTCGGAGACGACGAAAGTAGCAACGTTCAGCACAGCAGCATCACGTATCATGACGTGATCTCGTATTCCATGGACGGCGGCTTCATCTTGGTGGCGGTCGTTATCGTCATCGTATGGCGATGGCGACGCAACATGAGCCGCATCCGGTCGCTGGAGGCAGCGACCAGGCGCAACCAGTTCAACGCCTAAGCGGGCGTCATCTGACGCCGCCGACTCAGCGTTTTGGGTGCTCCAACCGGAGCACGGCAACATCGAGGGTGCACCCGGCACCACACTAGTGCAACAAATTCCACAAACTTTGTGAAAAGAAACGTTGAATAAAGTCAGTTCGAGTCGATAATCGCGAGAGTTCGGTCGTTTTCATATATATCACGTCCGAAAGTCTTTTTCCCTTGTTTGGTAGCTCTTCTATAGTGGTTTCTGCGGAAGCGAGGCTAGTAGTAGGGCTATGCAGTTTCAGTGTGGCAGACCATATGCGGATGTGGAAAAATATCTCGTCCATTCATTACGACAGATACAATGAATGATCAAATCTACGTTAAGGAGTGTGCAAAAAATGTTGCTACACTTGATCAAACAGCCTAACAAGTCTACCGTATGAATAAAAACAAATCTAAACTTTACTTTAGCTGATTCGAGTAGTCGAGCAGTCAGATTAAGCATTTACTTTGATCGGTATGAATAAAAGTGACGGCCCCTTAGAGAAAGTGATGACGACAACTTAAAAATGTTGTACAGATTCAACCGGGAGAATGTTGAATTCTTATCCAGGTCGTTTCTACCCAATTATGGAGAAACGAGAGCACCTGCACCAGCTCTACAAAACATTCAAAAAATACGTGGACAACGTCGCTGGAACGCAATAGCATCTCATATTAAAAATGTTTTGTTAATCTAAAACATATATCTGATTTGGATATTTTTTTTTAAATACATACAAGATGGATAAGCAAAATGAGTTAGCTACTTGATTTATCTATTAGATTTTCCATACCCACAAATCTTGAAAAGCCCTAGGGTAGATGTCCCAGTAATAGTGGTACATTTGTGGCGTTATGTTCCTATAGGAACGCCTCTAACGTAGCATTATTACTGTTCTATCCTACCTAGTTTGCCACCTTACCGTTCTTGAAATGTAATTTTTTTTTATGGCTATTATTTTAACCACATGGCTGCCTGTATTCTAGCCTTTTTAGTCAAACCCTGATCTTTTCATTTCAAATGAATTCATGTATTGAACAAATTTAAATCAACGTTTTAGTCTTTATTTGATAATATAGTAAATAGTTGTCTACTCGTTATAAAGAGTAAGCGAAACTTGCAATTTATAGGATGATAGTAATATAATCGCAGTATTTCAAAATTCATCTAAAAGCATTCGTTAACATGTAGGTACACGTAAGTATGTTATCTTTGAGCATTTTGATTTTCAAAACAGCAATTTCCTTTTTTAACAAAAAAAAATCGAGAATGACTTTGAAGGTTTAACATCACTCGTTTTGGCGAGGCGTGCACTGTGGGATAAAACCTTGAAATATTACCGGAACAGGAATATCGTGGATAAACTTTGGCGACAAGTTTCAACTGCGATGGGAGCAGATGCAGCCAGTAAGTGAAAGTAATGATTTAGGCTGCAATTAATCAAACATTCATCTTTACTTTTCAGCGGATGCGGGGAAAAAGAAGTGGAAAACCTTACGGAATTAATTTAGCAAGGAGTTGAGGGAAATTCCGGCGGTGAAGAACCACTAAACTTTGAACACCGCCTGGCCATATTTTGATTCGATGCTCTTTCAGAAAGACTAACTGAAAGCACGGAAATCCGGTGGAAATCTTTCGGCGGGCGGTGGTGTCGATGTTGATGGGAGGACGGGGAGCAAAGTGTAGCCGGAACCATTGCTGAAGAGCAAAACGACAATAAAATTCCGGAAACTGTCGATATCGATTCTGTAGCAGAAGTCATTCCTCAAACGAGCTCACATCGACCAAACAGACCACGAACAGCTTGAGCTCAGCAACAGCTCGAGATTGCTCGAACGGAAAACGAACAAATCCAGTGCTTGTGGCGATGAGGATGAATCGTGTTTTAAAAGCTTGCTTCCGCATGTGCGCAAACTGAAACTGGAGGAAAAGTTAGATTTTCGCATGGAAGTGCAAAGTGTCGTACAAAGGCATGTGTAACATTCACAGCATTCGAAGTTAACGCCGCTGCGGAACCATGTACCCTTTTTCGAAGTTGGGATCATCACACCACTGTCACCATTTCATCAGAGTACTCCACCGAGCCAACAACGGACTTAAATAATCACAACAGAGTACCATAACGAATCGGTGAAAACCGAAAATCAGTACTCCACCATAATATCAACGTAGAGATAATACTACTCGGAAATAACATCACCTATCTCCAGTGTAGTATCACAAAAATGGACTTAATTTTACTACGTTGAAAAACATGAATTTGAAACAGATTTTATAGTTTATTTCTGTCCATAAAATCTTACATAGCGTCCAGGGTGTGTGCCCATTTTATTGCATGTGGTCGTATTCTTTCCGGTTCTTCTAGTTGTGCATCAAGTCGTTCATGGTTAATGATTACGTTATGAAGAATGCAAACCAACTTATCATCTACGAGTTCCGGTGATGTTTCAATTGCTTTCCCTATAATTCTCCACTTCGCGGTCATGATGCCGAAAGCACATTCGGCGCATGTTCTAGCTCGAGACAATCGTGAGTTAAAATATTGGCGTGATGCAGTTAGTTACCACCATGGCAATTTCTCATCAACCACAAGGAACACGTACGGCATTGTCAACCTCATTCCTTGGTCTGGCAGTGTACTGTCTTGGGGAAGGTTTAGTTTTACTTCGTTTAACAGCATGCAGGTACATGTCGGAGGAGCTAAACATCGATTTATTTGCCACAACCGCCGACTGTCAGAAACATACAATTGGCGTCAGCTACGGCTTATAAAACAGTTGAGTAGTAGCCTTTGTAATTATAATACATTGATCCGGATCCAGCTGGACATCTGACCCGGATATGTTTTCCGTCAATGGCACCGATGGCCAGTTCCGTTTGGACCTATACTCGTTCGCCACCGATTTTAACATTTGTTCAGTTGGCGCTGGCATATAAATAAGCTGAAGCTTGGCACGTTTCGTGTATTATGGCTGCAACTGTAGAGTAACTGGGTTCGATTCCCGGTCTGGTCTAGGAATTTTTTGTTAAGGGAAATTTCTCGACTCCCTGGACATATATGGGGTATGATTGTACTTGCCACACAATCATACTAATGCAAAAATGGTACGTGGTATCGAAAGCTCTCAATTAATAACTGTGGAAGTGCATTTAGAACACTAAGTTGACTAAGAGCTAGCAATAAGCGAATTGTGAAAGCTTGAAATGCTAAAAGAAGAAGAAGGCTGCAACTGTAGAACGACCCACGCAAAAGGAAAATTAGAGGGCAGTGAAGAATTATCCGGTTGCTAAGAATATGTAGGAGAATCCGGAAGTTGAATTAATGCTAAGAATATGTAGGAGAATCCGGAAGTTGAATTAATGCTCGGTGGGTTATTTTAAATCAGAATATTTGAAATCTTCCGTACCTGATTGTAATAACCAAACGTTCACATAGTAGAGTCAGCTCTTTATTACAGTTCGTCCAATGAATGTATCCATAGTATAAGAATGAAATTTATCAGGATATTTACAGAGGTAGTCTTACAATCTACAGACCTCCCCATCATTTTATGCTTCGGTTCATAGGATACACTGCGAAGAGTCTTTCCTTATCCATAACAAAATGAAGCGTGCTTGAGGACGCGAAAGATTCTTCTTGCTTGAACCACTTGAAAAACTCAAATAATCTCGAATACTTTTTACACTCGCGCGTGCGGCATCTCTTAATCTCGCTTTCAGTATTTCATAAAACGTTTTGCTAGCCTCATCTTTTCGCTTTGATTAACGCCAACGCAACACTTCCCTACGCCATGAGTATGCCATCGGCCATAGAACTTTCAGTGTAGCCGCTTCAAGAGAGTTGCTTAGTGAATCGAAGTGCTAAAAATCACACGCAAGACTACAGCAGTTTTCGTCGCCAGGAGACGAACACGTATGCCAGAGTGCGTTTGTTTGCGAGTGATTTATTCGAGTAGCAATCAATATTACGATTACCATAACAACAGTGTGTGTGCTTGGTTGCATTGGTTCCGTGGCTAGGTGTGGGATAAAGTGGTGCACTCTGATGTAAACAAATTTCTATCGCCGGGTGTTTAGTCTTTCGTAGAAGAGGAGTAGTACCCATAAATCAAGGTGGAAGAAAATCGAACTGCTGCTAATCGCAACGGGGCCCGTAGGAAGTATAATTAGTAGCGAGAGAAGCAATATCTTCAGCGGCCAGAAACAAAATTATCAGCTTGAGTTGCTTACCGTTACCGTTTTGTAATGTTGATTTGAATTGTTTACCGTTACTGTATTGTTAATTTGTTCCCGGCAATACCACCCGACACAGGCAAGCATTGCGGTGCAACATTTCCAGCCGTCAGTTCCTGTAATCCAAGTCTTTCCGTTCATGTGTTCGGAAATGGCGAGGGGATTATCCAGCTCGCTCAGGCAAGTACAAAACAATCAGAGCTTTTACGAACCCTGAAATCCATGCCATTAACAGTGCTGCTAGCTCATATGCTCAAGACATGGACGAAAGTTGCAAAAAAGTTCCATTTGTGGAAGTATTTTGCTCTGACATAATCGAGACCATTGTTAACACTTGCCATCCATTTCATCTCGTCATCGTTCTAAATCTGCATCAGGGTTAAACCGCTTGGACAGGTACAAGACCTCGTCATAATCTTCAACGGATGGTATGTTCAACATTTACTATCAGAATGTTGGAGGGTCTGGCCGACCATCTCAGACTGCAGTTATGATATTCTTGCGTTTTTTAAAACCTGGTTCACTCAGAATATTACCTCGTTTCAAGTTCTTGACCGTGTTTCAAGTCTAAAAAGCTAGAAGTGACGGTGTCTTCCTAGCTGTTAGCCGAGGTGTAAGAACACACTTAATCGATGGCGTAGAATAGCTATGGCTAGCGATTGAATTCGCTGACCGTGACCTAAAAGAACCCGCAACAGCTCACTTCCATCAATTGTTGATAGAGCATCAACAACTGATGATCATTGGTGATTTCAATTTGCCTGGAATTTGAGGGCGTACTTCAAATAATGAACTGTTATATCCTGACGCTGGTCAGTCGGTGTTTAACCAGTTCACAACTAGTATTCTTGACTACTAACGAATGTACACAGCGAAAAGTAGTCGCCGAAAATGCATTAATGCGGTCTTCTCCGAGTACGCATAAGCTAGTACGAACATCACTATAAGAATATTTATGCATTTGTGCAATGATAGAGAACTCCTTTTACCACAGCCACTTTTACTCTGTAAAATGGCATCAATTCTAGAACGCGTGTGCGAAGTAATTTTGCACAAAAAGGTGGAAACTTCGGAAATGTCGCAAAGTCGTTGAATAGTTGCCGTTACCGTTTTGACAAAGAATCCTGCAAAAGTCCCATCAAGGCCATGCGGGAATTTCCCGAAGCTTTAGGTACTGGCCGGACATCGATAGCTAAGCTGAGGACCAAGTTCAAATGCTGGCAAGACTCCAACAAAGATGCCACCGGAATCTTGGCCCATTCCTTCCAAATGCTGGTCGAGGATCTACGTCGGCTACGCAGGTCCAGTAGATGGAGTCTACTTGCTGGGATTCTGGATAGCGGATCCCTACTCCAAGTCACCTGAGATGCATGCATCCAAATCGACGACAACGAAAGCCACGAGCTGCTGAATCATGATTCGTAACATCCGGTATTCCTGAGGTAATCGTTTCGAACAACGGCACCCAGTTCTCAAGCCAGAGTTTCTGCATAAGCCAAGTTGTCTGGCACATCCGCATCACTCCCTACCATCCACAATCAAATTGCTTAGCCAAAAGATTCTCGGACACCCTGAACATAAGCCTGCGGAACATCTGCTCGGTGGAGAAACGCTAGAACAAGCCCTACTCACTTTCCTGCAAATGTACCGCTCCAATCCAAACAACGACCTGGACGACAAATCTCCGGCTGAGGTGGCAGTAGGTCGACAATTCAAGTAGCAGCTCTTCCTGGAAATGACCAGATGGCTCGGGTAAGTCCAAACTAACGCTACTGCTCACTAGCCGCAAGCAATCGGGTTGGTAGCGAGTTTTCACTGGACTTTAAAATCCGTATTTATGAGTAAAGATCCGATACAGTGGAGTGGAAAGCTACATACAAAGTGATCCGAAACGTTCTCGTCTGAAGCGAGAATTAGTATGACATGCTGTATAACAGCTCACTCGATTTTCTTAAGCTTCTTATTCAGCTTTTGATTCACGCAAATTGTTTGCTGGAATGGAACTGAAAGTTGATAGCCGTTCCAATTTTGACCATGCCGTCACTATAGTTGAACCGCAGACAGACGTTCTCGAAGAGAACAGTTCAAATTTGTTGTGAAAAATTTCAAATCGATTTACGTTGGAATCGTCTTGCACTGTAGCGCCACCTAGTCGACTCATTGCTACATTAAATCTGACATTTTTCCATTTTTCCTTTACCAATAAAAACAAATCTGTGGCGTCATCTGTTAGGTTATTGCTTCTTAATATCTTGAGGGAAGCCACGTTTTTACAGAGGTAAATGAGATGAAGTTGAACGTCTGTCTTCGGTTGAACGTTCCCTAGTTTTCCCCCATATTAATTTCCAACGGGAAACGGGGTATTTTGGCTGTTGCTCATCACTTATCATTGTCCGATTCAATCAAAATCAGTTTAAACCCCTTGGAAAAAAAAAATTGGGAACTCAACTACATTATAACCGCAATCAGCCAATCCAATGCCCGATGCTAAAACCTTGCATTTTTGGATTTCGTTTCCTAGAAAATGGTGTTTATGATTAATTTGGCTTCCACTTAAATCGAAATGTGTGTGTTTGTGTTTTTGTGTAAGTGTGCACGACTGGGTGTATATTTGTGTTACATTTGCGTCTGTGCAAACTTCATCCTAAACTAGAAGATGAATGTCGTCGATTCGAATTGTGGCAACATGGCAGGAAAAGAAAAAACTTCGGTACTTTTTCCCTATGTTTTTTTTTTGATGATTGATGATCTGAAATTTTTAACCTATTCCTATTCTTCATTTTTTTTTTTTTGGTTTTTCTAGTTTTATACCTCGCATTGAAGAGTGAGATTTGCATGTTCAATTTAACCTATTCCTTCGGTTTTTGTTTGCTTTTTTTTCGTATGGTATTTTGTTGCTTCTAATAATGAAGAGTACCATTCCAGTAACATTAACAACAATCGCTTCGTTTTTTTTTTGTCTATTTGAAAAGTCACCTGTGCTTTTGTTTTAATTCTTTTTTTTTTTTGTGAAAATTCAGTTGCAACCCTCTACAGTGTTATTTTTTCAGAAATTTACGTAAAAACATCGTCAGTCTACACAGCTATGTACAAATCTGCTTGAAATTTCCTTTCCTGTTAGGTCGAGTGCGCTTCTGCTTGTGTGTCTCTATGTGTTTTTGTGTTTGTGTGGGAGTGTGAGATTCGATTTGTTTTGTTTTGAAATAGTGTTTGTGTCAGTGTTTGTTTGGTTTCGTGTTGTTTTCGTAAAGCCTCTTGTTGTGCCTCTATTTCCTCGCCCACTCCGGAAGAGCCTGGGGTAATTCGATTTAAAACCCATCGGAAATTATCACAAAGTCAAAGTTCTGGTCGTGGAACTCAAATGGTGAAGTCATTTCCCCCACCTAAGACGGCTCTCCTCAGCGCGGGCAGCAATCATTGTTTGTTGTTATTATGACGAATTAAGTCTCGTTCTGTTTCATAAGATTCGAAATGGAGGGCAGTTCGAACAAACGTTGTAAACGATGATGGAGAGAAAGAGCTGTCTCTCGAACCAAACACATCTAGAAACAAACTTAAAAATCAAACCTTTCTCACAATTCCGTCACCGAGTAGAGATCGTTGTTGGCCTGTAGTCCTCCTCGCTGCAACGATCGATAGTAGACGTTGGGGTTCTTGCTGGTCTCCGAGCGCGAATCGTGATGATACTCATGACTGTGCCCGCGATGCGAACTCCTCTCTCTGTCCCGATCTCGATCTCGATCACGATCGCGATCGCGATCACGATCACGTTCTCGTTCTCGTTCCCTCTCTCGCTCCCGTTCCCTTTCCCGTTCGCGTTCCCGATGTTCTCGTTCACGCTCACGAGCTTCGTTTGAACGCGATTTGCTTAGAATACTTTTCGGTTGCTGTGGTTGCTGAGTCACAGCCTGCTGTGACTGTTGTTGCTGTTGCTGTAGCTGCTGCTGCTGTAGCTGCTGCTGTTGCTGCTGCTGCAGTTGCTGAGGCAACGGATGATGATGGTGATGTGGCACAGCCTGTTGTTGCGGTTGCGGTTGAGTTTGCGTGCTGAACGAGGTCGTATTCGACGAGCCATGATGGTGATGATTCTTCGGTAAAGTCTGGTAACTCTGCTTCTGCTTTTCGCCGCCGCTGGATTTTTGGTATTGCTGCTGTTGGTGTTGTTCTCGCTCGCTGCTTCCCGAGTAGGACCGGTTCCGGCTGGACTTTTGATCGTAACGAGAGTCATGAGTTTGGTAACCGATCGCTGACGGGTGCTGCGGCATCGATAGCTGCTCCCGTTGCCAAGGTTGCTGCGTCAATTGGTGGTACTGCTTGAAGTGCAGCTGATTCTGCAGCTGTAGTTGTATGGCGTTGAAGTTGGTCTTGCCGCTGGCAGTTACGTGACCATAGGACTGCAGCGAAGATGAAGACGACTGGTGCGAGGGAGGTTGAGGTAATGGTTGCTGAGGTCTGCTGGTGCCGGAGGAGACTGACGAGGTCCGGGATTGGTACAGGGATTCGTCTTTGTGGCGGTTTTTCGGCGGAAGCATCGGTGGAGTTACCTGAAACAAATCGGAATCAATCACAAACGAGAACTAGTTTAAAGTACATATGTCAACTTACCTTGGGCGGTATCGATGGCTTCGGCTGCACCGGTGGTGGATGATGCTGCTGCTGCAGTTGTTGTTGTTGCTGTAGTAGATGCTGCTGTTGCAACAACAGTTGATTATGCTGCGGTTGAGGAGACGGTTCCTTCAGACTGAGTGAAGCTTGCTGCTTACTCGGTCTTTGTAGCGATCGGTACTGATTGAGTGTGGCGGCACACAGTGGCTGTTGATTGTTCTTCTGGCCGCTGTTCTGAGCCGCGGTCGGAATCTCTGGCAGTGGTTGGTTTATGATCGAGATGTTACTCTTGGTGGTGGCCGTTGATGCAGACGAAGGCGGTGGGCTTGCGAAAGCCGATCCTGCTCCCGTTTCGTGGTACAACTGATTTGTGCTCGATAGAGACCGATGATGTTGCGTTGATGGCTGTGCTGCCGACTGATGATGAGAAGTGTCGATGCTGTAGACGGTTGGATGTTGATGCTTACTATCCAGGTTACTTTCCTTTTTCAATATTGACGTAGTGGTCGAATCGGCGAATCCACTGGGCTTCTTATATGGTAGCGTTGCGCACGAGTACGATTGATTGTAGTCTTTCGACACGGTGGAGATGTTCAACTTGGGCTGATGCGAGACCTGGCGATCCGACTTATCTTGCAATTGAGTATGTTGAGTCTGCGGTTGCTTGAATTGAGACTGAGCGACCATCGGCTGTTGGACGCTCTTCAGATGAGGACTTGGACTGGTGCCTCGTCCTCCACTGGCATAGCGTCCATGGGCCCGCAGAGTGGCACACTTGTTTACATTAGCCGTCGCCTGGTTGCCAGTGACTCGGATCGCCTTCGGACCAATACTCACATACTTCGGATCGAACCGGTTGAAGCCATTGTTGCTAATGTCACGGGGATCTTTCTCGGAAAGGGTTGCGGTTGAAGCTGTCAGGTTCTTATCTGCAAACGTATCGACAGGCGGATCGTTAGCTACTCTCGCGGGAGGTGCGTTGTGATGGGATGTTGCGGGAGTGCCGAACTCACCTAGTTTATTGCTGCCTGCACTTGACACATTGCAGGCAGGCGATTCTCAGTAGAAGTCGCTCGATTCGAGCGTTTTACACTGTTTACTAAGCGTTGCGTACTTGCCGTTGTTCGGCCCGGCCATATGGGCCTGCTGCGAAGGTAACCGGCCGAGGGTGTGGTGTCCGGATGCTCTGTTTGTTTTGGGTGGGAGTGAGAAGAAATGTTAGTTTGTGAACGATACATCTCGAAAGATTGTGTGCAATGAATATTATTTTGTGTGACATCTAGATCGTTGTTGGCGCATGTTTTGAACAGAAGTCGGAACAAGCAAACTAGTTTTTATAAGGCAGACAAATAAACACATGACAACAAGGGAGGGTTTCCGAACGCAGCGAAATTTTAATATTTTAAGTTTCTTTTCGTATTCTTCAGCAGGGGAAATCTTGGCATCGGTAATGTTGACAATATTCGACAACCTATCTTCAATCATTTTATTCTAAATATGGAGTTTTCATAGGGGCCAGTGTCGCAAACGTGAACAATGGCTTCTTCCGCAAATTTCTTAAAAATTTAAAGGGGAACTCCTCTTCTGTACAATCATCGTGGTGATTCACTATAATTAAGTAAGCATTCTCGAGATATATGAGGAAAAAGCCACTGTTTACGTTCGCGATATAGGCCCTTATGAAAACTCCATGTCGGTATATTCAATCATCAATGCAGTTAAGTTAAAACTGGAGGGTGTCATTTTTCCATATGATTTATAGGTTAGGTTAATTATCACTTCACATTTTTGAGACCTAAAACCACAAACAAAATAAAACAAACAACGCTAAAATTGCTAACCAATGGAGCAAACGAATCTTAAAAATTTCACGCCTCAAGCCCTAAGAGTATTTGAGGTTTGTGCTCAGAAAACTTC